>CM040933.1:27979801-28227301 GCA_023029165.1 Gobiocypris rarus | reverse complement strand
AGGGCTTTATAAAGGAGGAAGAGCGCCCTTTGCCCACCAATGAGTTCCAGCGACAGGTGTGGTTGCTGTTTGAGTACCCGGAGAGCTCGGGTCCGGCCAGGGGCATTGCGATCGTCTCGGTGCTGGTCATTTTGATATCAATCGTTATCTTTTGTCTGGAGACATTGCCCGAGTTTCGGGACGACAAAGACCCGACGACGGTCGCCCCGCTTGTGAACGGAACTCTCCCTTACTTCACGAGCCCCTTCTCTGACCCGTTCTTTGTCGTCGAGACTCTTTGCATCATCTGGTTCTCTTTCGAACTGCTCGTCCGGTTCTTCGCGTGCCCGAGCAAAGCCACGTTCTCCAAGAACATCATGAACATCATTGACATTGTGGCCATCATTCCCTATTTTATCACTTTGGGGACAGAGCTCGCAGAAAGGCAGGGCAACGGCCAGCAGGCGATGTCCTTGGCCATTCTACGGGTCATCAGACTAGTCCGCGTGTTCCGGATATTCAAACTCTCGCGGCACTCCAAAGGGCTCCAGATTCTGGGGCAAACACTCAAAGCCAGCATGCGCGAGCTGGGCTTGTTGATATTCTTTCTCTTCATCGGTGTCATCTTATTCTCGAGCGCCGTCTTTTTCGCCGAGGCGGACGATCCCGACTCGGGCTTCAGCAGCATCCCTGATGCGTTCTGGTGGGCGGTGGTAACCATGACGACCGTGGGATACGGCGACATGCACCCAGTCACCATAGGGGGCAAAATCGTTGGCTCCCTGTGTGCGATCGCGGGCGTGTTAACTATCGCTCTGCCAGTGCCAGTCATCGTGTCCAACTTTAACTACTTTTACCACCGAGAGACTGAGGGAGAGGAGCAGGCGCAGTACCTCCACATCGGCAGCTGTCAGCCTCTGTCCTCCTCCGAGGAGCTGAAGAAGACGCGCAGCACGTCCTCGCTCAGCAAGTCGGAGTACATGGTCATTGAGGAGGGCATCAACAGCGCGTTCAAGCAGCCCAACTTCCCCGCTCAGAACAACCAGAACTGTGTGAACATTAAAAAGATGTTCACAGACGTCTAGGCTTCTAGACGCGTGTCAGTGCGCGATATGGCAACGCTGTAGGTTAATGTCATGACAGTCAAGCGCTCAGTGTGTCGCCCTCCATTTCCAGGACGCAGAGGAAATGGTAACATGATGTTTAACGCGCCAGTCCCATGCAGTGTTTATCACCTGTCCGATTGAACCATTGTTCTGTGAGGAGAAAGCCCCAAACGGCTTTCAGTCTATTTGCTGTGTTTAGGGTACATTCATTCATATAGGCAATGTGTGTGTGGCAAGCTAACTTCACATTTAATCCTTAAACTAGAATTAGTTTTTCGTTTTTGTGGTATACATTTTTTATTACTAGTAATACGTTCAAGTATTCCCTCATATCCCAACAGTGAATAAAATGTCATTACTCACAACAAATTGAAAATATTTGCCATTGAAATATATCGGGTCAATAGATCAACAATTCACTTCTGACTAGCATGTGTGCTAGTCACATTTTCTATTTTACTTTAACTATACGGAAGACATTCTGACAACTATAAGACACATAGTGATGTGTAGTAAAAACTTATTTTACAGTGTCATTGTTACATATGTTGCATGTACTTACTATAGTAATAAAAGTAAATTATGCATAATTACATGCAAGTAACCCTCAACCAAATCCTAATCCTACCCTAAAGTAAGTACATGTTAATTATTATCACTGAGTTCGTAAATTACTCTGTAACAATGACTTAAAATAAATTGTAAGCAAATAATTTTACTAACTATTGGTGCTTCATAAATAAGTATTAGTATCTAATAAATAAGAACTAGAAGTGCCAGCAACAATCATTGGAAATGAATAGTTAATTAACTATTGGTTACACTTTATTTTAAGGTGACATATAATTTAATCAGACAAGTTCTTAGTTATATTAATTAACTACATGTACTTACTATAGAGTTACGTTTAGGGTTTGGTTTAAGGTCAGTTACTTGTAATTATGCATAATTTACTGTTATTACTAGTACATGTGGTGACGTGTAACTATGTCACCTTCTGGAAGCAATCAAGTTGTTACTTGGTGACTATTAGTACAAAATGATAAGTATTAGTATCTAATGAATAGTTTACTGGTGAAACTGAAAAGATACCAGTCACTTTTAAAGGGACAGTTCACCCAAAAAATGAAAATTCTGTCATCATTTACTAAGGGTTTAAGTTGTTCCAAACCTGTATGAATTTCTTTTTTGAACACAAAAGAAGATATTTTGAAGAATATGGGGAACTAAACAGTTGATGGACCCCATTGTCTTTCATAGTAAGAAAAAAAAAATACTATGGAATTCAATGGGGTTTAGTTACCATCAAAATATCTTATTTTGTGTTCATACAGGTTTGGAACAATTGAGGGTGAGTAAATAATGACAGAATGTTCATTTTTGGGTAAACTATTCCTTTAATGACTTACTTTAATGTAAAAAAAATGAATAAATACTGCCTCATTTTTATAAGTTCAATCAACGTGGCTATTTAAGTCATTTCAACTTAAATTACATTAAAATGACTTAAAAAGAGTTGAATCTTGTATAACTTACAAAAAAGTTGATGAGTTAAAGTAATGTATAAATATATGACCAACTTATTGGTCAATTTTTACAGTGTAGTTGTTATATTAAAACAAAAAAATTAAAACTAGTTTAAGGAAAAAATGTTAAAACGGCTTGCCACAAAATCAGTATATCGTCAGTGACAAGTTATTAGCTATTCTATTCAAATGCACTCGTTGCATCGCATAGTCTACTTTGACATTACATTGCTGGAAACTTAGTCCAGTTTATTCGCACCAGAATAGGGAGGGAAAGCGCTTATTATAGCTAATGAAAGAAGATAGCCTATTTAAAAGGTATTGTGTATTTTCTTACATTGCGGACAAGCGTTGCTCAGATAACATATCACTTGTTGGAATAAGTGTCTTATTTTATGTGCTTCTATTGTGTTGTCAAGAGCCCGTTCCATATCAACCAGTGAAAGATGCACAAGATGCAGCTAAATGTGAACTTTTTCTCCGTTTATGCTATTATCCGTGAACATCTAAGAATTCTAAATTGTTATCATGCAAGCACAAATCCAGAGACTAGTGTGTACCGATCACTGAAGTTCAAGACGAGAGGGAGGGAGGGGAAGATCAGAGACTGAACGCGCTTTCGACTGGATACTTCTAATCACGTTGGAGTGATGCAGTCTCCATAGCGACGCTAGGTTCCCCAGTAACCCGCTATTGTTGCCATGGCATCTTTTTTTTTTTGTTTCCTCAGTAATCCGCCAGAATGTTTTAAAATCTGTCTGAAGATTCGCTATCTTGCTGGATTTTGTAAACTGGTGAAAACTGGCCACAGCATCACCACGATCAATCATTGGTTAACTGTGCTGGAGTATCTTCAAAAGACCCCGACTATTAAGCCACACTCTGGGATGATAACGTGCAATACATGTGAATGTTTCATCACTGAATCGTTATAGACGAAACGCTGTCCAACAGGCACAGACCGAAGTAAACAATGAATGGGTGTGAAGCAGAGCGCCTGCGATACACTGATCCTTCACAAGGGGCTGCTGTATCTACGCCAAACGCGCCGAGGCTCGCATAGGACGGACATCTGGCCTTGTCTTAAGAAACAGGTGAATCCTACATTCATTATTATTATGCATATTAACTGATAATGTGCAGGTTATAATTTAAAGGCTGAATGGTTATAGCCTACTTTTCTGTTGGTTTGTTCCTGCTTGGACGAGTTTATTTTTTTCTTGCATTTCTCTTCATTTAATTTCAGCGTTTTAAAGTAGGCTATTAGTCAACAAGATACAAAGCTAGTGAGGCCATTAGTTAAGCTATTGCATTAAATACAAACGAATTGCCTTTTAAATAAGGTCAACCCTGCCCCACCTAAGCTCACCTTGAGGTGACATTGATTTGAAAAGTGTGTGTGTGTGTGTGTGTGTGTGTGTGTGTGTGTGTGTGTGTGTGTGTGTGTGTGTGTGTGACGTCAGTGCTGCCACCTTGTGGCTGAGAATATTACAGTGGCCTTAATGCAATTTCCATTCAGATCCACTGTGTTAAATATAGCTCAAATAAATTACTGCTGCATTTAACATAAAAGTTTGTGTGTATATATATATATATATATATATATATATATATATATATATATATATATATATATATATATATATATATATATATATATATATATATATATATATATAAACTTTTATGTTAGATGCAATTAATCGCCATTAATCGATTTGACAGCACTAAAATATTTATATATAATATATCTGTGTGTGTGTGTGTGTGTGTGTGTGTGTGTCCTTGTTTATATTACATTGTGTGTCCCCATAAGGACTGAGATCACCTACATTGTGCGGACCAGCCAGCGGTCCCCACTTTTCAAAAGGCTTATAAATCTTAAAAGGCTTAAAAGTTTTTTTGAGAAAGTAAAAATGCAGAATGTGTGTGTGTGTGTGTGTGTGTGTGTGTGTGTGTGTGTGTGTGTGTGTGTGTGTGTGTGTGTGTGTGTGTGTGTGTGTGTGTGTGTGTGTGTGTGTGTGTGTAAGACTTCAGAGGCAAAAAACCTCTAAGTCCGTCTGATAATTTTTGTTTTTAATTTTACTCTTATCTTTTCATTACCATTAAAGTGAAATTACTGAACCTAAACATAGGAGCCTGATAAAGATGCTAATTTAAAAGAAAAACGTCAGACGGACTATCAGGCATGACATTATGACCCCTAACAGGTCAAGTGAATAAAACTTCACCTCTTTTTGATTATCTCTTCATCACAGCACCTGTTAGTGGTTGGGATATATTAGGCAGCAAGTGAACATTTTGTCCTCAAAGTTGATGTGTTGAAAGGATAAGCGTGGGAAAGCGTAAGGATTTGAGCGAGTTTGACAAGGGCCGGCTAGATGACTGGGTCAGAGCATCTCCAAAACTGCAGCTCTTGTGGGGTGTTCCCGGTCTACAGTGGTCAGTGTCTATCAAAAGTGCTCCAAGGAAGGAACAGTGGTGAACCAGAGACAGGGTCATGGGCGGCCAAGGCTCATTGATGCACGTGGGGAGCGAAGGCTGGCCTGTGTTGTCCGATCAAAACAGGTGAGCTACTGTAGCTCAAATTGCTCAAGAAGTTAATGCTGGTTCTGATAGAAAGGTGTCAGAATACATAGCCACAGATCAGTCAGGGTGCCCATGCTGACCCCTGTCCACCACCAAAAGCACCAACAGTGGGCACTTGAACATCAGAACTGGACCACGGAGCAATGGAAGAAGGTGGCCTGGTCTGATGAATCAGGTTTTATTTTACATCATGTGGATGGCCGGGTGCTTGTGCGTCACTTACCTGGGAACACATGGCACCAGGATGCACTATGGGAAGAAGGCAAGCCGGTGGAGGCAGTGTGATGCTTTGGCCAATGTTCTGCTGCAAACCTTGATTCCTGCCATCCATGTGGATGTTACTTTGACACGTACCACCTTCCTAAGCATTGTTGCAGACCCTGTACACCCTCATGAAAACGGTATTCCCTGGTGGCTGTGACCTCTTTCAGAGGGATAACGAGCCCTGCCACAAAGCACAAATGGTTCAGGAATGGTTTGAGTAGCACAAAAACTAGTTTGAGGTGTTGACTTGGGCTCCAAATTCCCCAGATCTCAATCCAATCGAGCATCTGTGAGATGTCCTGAACAAACAAGTCTGATCCATGGAGGCCCCACCTCATGACTCAAAGGACTTAAAGGATCTGCTGCTAACATCTTGGTGCCAGATACCACAGCACACCTTCAGGGGTCTAGTGGAGTCCATGCCTCGATGGGTCAGGGCTGTTTTAGCAGCAAAATGGGCACAACACAATATTATAACATTAGGTCATAATGTTATGCCTGATCGTATATATATATATATATATATATATATATATATATATATATATATATATATATATATATATATACATATATATATATAATAAAGGTTCCTTAATGATGCCTTATTTAATGCTTTTGAAATACTTTTGTGTGGAAAAAAAAAATCCCTAATAAAAATAGCATAAGATTTATCAGTTCAGATATCACATCACTGTCAAACAGAATCACACTGAAATCTGTCAGTCAGCCTGTAATAGATGTCCTTTCTGTTCAGTCTATGGTCATTCCTACAGACAAAAACTGCGAGTCTCCAAATTGCAAAGTCATCAGATTAAAATACCAGACACTTTCTGTGCTAACATGAAAAGAGTTCAACAAATACAACGTGTGAGGCCCAGACTCTAGATTTCATTATGACCTAGAACAATTGTGTTTTAATGCAGAGAGATGCGGAAACCGCTATCCATCTGATCTTGTGCAACATTGCGCATGTCATTGCAAGGAATCTAGGACAAGCTGTGTTTCTCGGGGAGCGTTAGAGAGCTCTTCTGCACGGCTGCATCCACAAGCAGCTCCTGTCTGACTTTCTCTTTAGTGGTAATTTGAGCCAATCTCATGCTGTCTGCACACACTTTCCCCTCTTCTGTGGAGATTAAAGTGTCCTGTGTGACTCTCTTGTTCGACTAGTTTAGCCTCAGAGCCATTTCTGTGCTTTTAAAAGACTTTTCTGTGCTGTTTTCGCCTTCCATGTTGCATAATAGACCTAAATGAAAGTCCTCCTCGTGGACCACATCCAGGACAAACGAGATCCACGTCCTGTTTTTAGGACAGGCCCAGCGACCGTGAAGAAACAGTGTGTTGAGTTCAGTTCGTATTTTATTTCTCAAAATGTGAGTTTCACAATGGCAGCTTTATTGATTTATATTTTCAACTTTATTATTATTTTTTTATATAATCGAGACTTTATTATATCTGACAGTTGTGGCGGTGAGTTTTCTACAGACGTGCACCATTTGCATTTCTGTTTCGAAATTGTTCCAGGATCCGTGTTTTCAAATATCAACGATGATCTTTTTTTTCTCTCTCAGTTTTTCATACAGTTCTGTTTCTCTTTCCATTCTTGCACAGCAGTGAGGAAGGAGAAGGGCGTGGATGAAGCTTTAACGGAGGCCGGATTGCCTGTGTGGACCCCAGCTTGCCAAACGTAGGGGCTCGTGGACTGTTCCCCACTCCCCCACATTTGTGGGAGGAGGTGCCTTCAAAAAAAAAAAAACCTTCAGCCTCCGGGCACTGATTCCCCCTCACACTCCCCGGCTAGACCGACCCGCCACACCACTTGCCTTTTCTGTGTTTAGTATTCTGTCTCTTTACCAAAAGAAGATGGACTCCTGTGTTCATGTGCTGTTTCTGCTGCTAAATGTAAGATTCTTATCTCCACATAAGTGCTCCTACACAGCCCTCGCTCCACCGCCGTAGCCCAGCAGTGTGGAGGGCTGTGCTAGTTACGCTAGCTCCATCAGCTGTCATGTGTCGTCAGGCTGTGATGTCGTCTTTGACGTTGCTGTATAAACCGATAGTCGTAAACGTGATGCCTCCTTGTCATTTTTGAGTGGTGTTGGTAACTTGTGGCTTTCTCTGGTCCCATCTGTTCGTGTGTCACTTCACATGCCAACTTATATCACTCTAATGGCCATTATTTACGTGTGGAATCCCTTTTCGTCATATCGCATTCATCACGCAAAGGCTGTTGCGCTGATGCAATGTCCTAACTATTGCATCAAGGGCAATTAAGCAATAAGGCACTGCACAAGAGGCCGTGCTGTATTGTGAATATAGTGTGTTTGGGGGCCGTTGCTCCACTGGACACAATCTTGTATTCTGTCTGTGCTATTTTTAAATCTTTGGTCTGTTCGTATATATGAATGTTCCGGATGGATTTTGGCAGGTAGATGCTGCTATTAAATGCGGTGACGTATGGAAGCCAATTTAGAGTAATCGTGACACAAATGTATGAAAGCTTGTTTCTTCCACTGAATAAAACACAAAAGGTAATTGCAACTTTTAATCTCACAAATCTGGCTTTTTTTTTCTAAGGAAAGGCATGATGTAAAGTCGCGATTGTGATATAAAGTCAAAATTGTGTGATAGAAGCTCGAAATTGCATTATAAAAATCATAATTATATGATACAAACTCGCAATTGCATGTTATTGAGTCAAAATTGTGTGAGTTATAAACTCGCAATTGCATAATAAAAATTGTATGATACAAACTCACAATTAGATGTTCTAAAGTTAAAATTGTGTGATATAAACTCGCAATTGCATTATAAATTCATAATTGTATGATACAAACTTGCAATTCCAAGTTATAAAGTCAGAAATCAGAATTGTGAGAAAAATTCACAATTACCTTTTCATTTTTTTTTTCCTGTGGCAGAAACAAGCTTCCATACAATTGTGAATATCACAATATCACAATGATATAGTGACTATATCACAGCTTTTTATTTATTTTACATTTGTGACTACATTTTTTTTTTTGTCTTGTGAATGGAGCTTTATTTCTCTTAATTGTGACTTTATATCTCAGCGTTTGTCTTTATATCTTACAGCTGTGAGTTAATCACAAAATTATTTTATGACAATTTATTTCTCATTATATTTTATAACTTTTTAAACTGTATTTATTTTTATTCTGAGGCAGACAGCGCAAAATTAGCTTTGTAGTCTAACAATATATTTTTGTAAGCAATGTAAATATTGAATTATAAAATAGTACAGTAGATGTTTTAGCACTTCCATTAAAAGCGTGGAATTGATATTTTTCCTTCTCTGCGGCCTTTTACGTCACAGTCTGTGTTCGTTGCTGGTGATGGGCTTGAAACTGTGCATTGTTAGTGTGCAACAGTCGGGTTACGGAAGTAAAAACGATTAATTTTCTAAATAGGGAAACTGATTTTCAGCAATAACATAAAAACCTTCAAAGAGAGCCTTACTGTGGGCTACGAGGTTGTTAGTTGATGGTATTGCATTATTTCCGCTTGTTTTCAAAGTAATCATATTCAATAGCAGAATTTGTGGTGGAAAACTACATTACCCATGATGCTGTGAAGCAAATTCCACCAATCAGAGGGTTGAAACAAAAGCAAAAATAGCTCTGTAGCTCCGCCCACTCCAATGAAGCACCACAAATGGCGTAATCAAGTCAATCTCCCTATGCTCTCAAAATGCTTTAATGTTTGATTAGATATAGTATTAGTAGTAGTGCTGTCCAAATTAACGCATTTTTTTTTTTTTTTTTGCATTACATGATCACGCTATCATTCATTCAAGTGCTATGAAACCATTCAAGATGCAAAAAAGAACTTAAATCTGTACTGGCACGCTGTCTGTGAATCGCCTGTCCGTGTGACAGACACACACAACATCAGCATTGATTTCTCTTTGCACTTGAACGGACAAAAACACACAAAAGTATGCCAAAATGGCCACTTTCTCGAGTATCCTCAGAAGCACGGTCTTAAATGAGTCTTAAATGAAAGTCTTAAATGACCGTAAAGAGTTGTGAGGAAATCAGATATGCATCAGATCCGTGTCATGTGTCTTATATCTTAAAGTGACAGCAGCCTAATAAACCTGCTGCTGTCTGTCATTAATGTTAATCAAAGAACAAAAGACGTTCTGATTCTACATGTTGGTTCTACATTAATTTGGAGGTTAAATACGTAATTATTACAATAAAATAGATTGTCAGCACCAATATATATATATATATGCATATTTTGCAATTAACTTAAAATATTTGTTTTAAAACGTTTTTAATTTGATTATGCTGTTCACAATGCATCATGGGATTGTAGTTCTTTCCTAGAGCCGTTAAGTACACAGTCTTGCACCTTTTTGTCTTTTTTGTCTGATTTCTTGTCCGAAATCAAAGTTTGTAATTCACCTCTTTAGCCTAACAAAGCCTTAAAAAATCCCTATGGGAAAAATTCATGGAAAAAATACTTCCGTTACAGTGCCACTGAATAAGGGGGCGGCGACTATCCCACTCTATCCACATTTCTTAATGAGTATTATTGCATTCATAAAGCGAACCTTTGGACATTTATGCCTCAGTGAATCTGGGTATTGAGTGTTTATATTATCAATAGTGTATGGAAGTTAATGTTCTCTCTAGCTGGTTTTAATAAGTGTGTGAAAACTCCACCTGCGTGTCGTGCCTACAGCCTCTTTAACTTCACAATACAGCACAGCTCCAAGTGCCTTATTGCTTTTTTAAAGCATCATAATACAAATATTAAGGGCACAATGTTTCATTAAAGCTCTTTTTATCAACAAATGAATCACATGCCATCCTCCTGCTAGTGCTAGTGAACAGGTGTTTGTGTCATGACAGTTACTATTGACCAATCCGCACCCAGGACTTGAAATATCAGTTTATGATGTGCATTCGAGCATGATGCAATGGAAGGATAAAGAATTTCTAAAACAATTTCCCCAAAAAAATCCCAATGTAAGGAACGCTGATACTCTTCAATGAAAATCATGTGATTAAAAAAACAAAAGGGGAAAAAAGTATGTAGCTACAATACTTTTTGTACTTTTTCTTTCTCAGTGTTTTATAGTTCAATGTGCCTTTGAAAAAGCCTGGCGTAACTGCAGTGGCCCAGTTGCATGACCTTCAATACTGCAGAGAATCGTTTAGTCCAAGTGAAAGAAAAAGGACACTTTGAGAGTGCACACATAGCTCTCACCTTAAATGATGCAACGCGTTGTTCTATTTAGCTCTGCTTTATTTCATTTTGATGGGAAATGTTCTGCAAATGATACCTTGTCGCATCCTATAGTGAAACAGTATTAATGTGAAACGAGAGGCGCCGCCCGTACACATGCCACTGCAGGATATGAGTCACCAGTACTAAATACAGAGGCTCAGTGATTACTCTACATTTATGTGAGGATATTTTATAACAATAGGGTAAAATTCCCTTTATATGAGCCAAGGAGTGTTATGTCTTTCATTAAGATGGTTCTTCGGGAAGCCCAGAGCATCACATAAATTTAACCAAAAATTAACATTCTGTCATCATGTATCAGGTTAAGTGACTTTATCTCTTCTGTGGAACAAAAAAGGAGAAATTTAGAAGAATGAGCTGTGAATGTGACTAAATGTGTTCAACGACTTCACACAAAGCCAGTGGAGCTAGTATTTTTATGTTGTTACTGTGCTTAAAGGGATAATTCACCCACAAATCAAAATTCTTTCATCATTTACTCACCCTCAAGTTGTTCCAAACCTGTGTGATTTTATTTCTTCTGCTGAACAGACCATCTTCTTTCTTCAACAGACCATGAATTTATTTCCCATCAACTGTTTGGTTATCTTTATCCCTCAAAATATCTTCTTTTGTATTCAGCAGAAGAAATAAATTCATACAGGTATGGAACAATTTGAGAGTGACTAGCTAAATGTTGAGATAATTTTCATTTTTGTGTGCACTATCTATTTAAGGACATTTTTCAAGAATAGGAGTATATTTATTTTTGGGAAACTTTTACCTCACTACATTCCAAAGCATAATATCGTCATTTTTACTCCAATACATTTCTTAAAAACATGCTGCTTTTCGTTATTTTAGACTGAAGAAATAACCGTGTTTATTCGGTTTGCATGTCGCACTGAACTAGGGCCAGTAGGAGTTTAGAAGTGACGTAAGCTGTGCTGGTTGTTGTGTCTTTTATTTTGACAGCGCAGCAGACCTTTATTTTGACGGCGCTGAGCTAGGCCAGAGCCTTAACACACACTGTCCCATTCTCCGTCTTCATTAGTGTACTGTCGAATACGTTATTCATGGCAAATTCCATGAAATGGCTGAAAATGGCCCTCTTCCTGCCTGTTTTGCATAGAACTTCACAAATTTGGATGAGCATATGCGTCACATGATTCTAATGAAGCATGGAAACTTTTATGGACATCAGGCCATAACCAACGCTTTAACTGTTATAAACTTCCTTAGTAAACTGCCTTTATTGTCTGTAAGTGGTATTTCCCATCTATTCTTGAACCCTGATAATCGCTGCTGTAAAAACATAACGTAATAGTAAGGCAAATGAATGCCCAAGCGTCTTCCCTGCTGCCGTAGCAGATTCAGATTGTATAAAACTAGTAGGCCTATGTTTGCGCAGTGTTCCTTTTAAATTGTTAACACATTTTGCCCTGTTTGACATCTGTTTTATATTATTGTTTATATTCGTTAACACACATGCACACATATTTCGTTTTTCCTCATTGTTATTCTAGGTATATGGTAGATTTGTTATTGTCACATCTTTGCCCACTTGAATTATTAGTCATTATCAGTAGTAGCTGAGTATGAAAAGTTTTTATAATAAAATAAAACGTTTTCTGCAGACAATCCATAATAATTCATAATCATGTCAAACCGAGCTGTATGACCTCTTAATGTCTAGTACATTAAGTCAATATGACTTGCACTTGCTACTGTTTTGGTTCTTTTGTGTCTTCTTTGAAGGTTAATAGCCACATTCATTTAGATGCATTCAAGAGCAAGTAGTACATTCTGCAAAATATCTCCTTTTGTGTCCCACGGAAGAAAGAACCCATACAGGGTTAGAACCACATGAGAGGGGGTAAATCTATTAAATCGAGTAAATCAGCAAAAGATATTAAGCATTCCTCTGGGGCTTTTGTCCCAAATGTGTATTTCTCATGCAATAGCAGAACATAACTGCTGACCTTTCGAAATGTATAGATCCTGACGTGTTTTTCTGTCATAGATGCTCTGAAAGAGCTGAATCCATGCTTATTGTACAGTTTTTTTTTTTTAATCAGGTGTTATTCTAAAGATGCAAACATATTGTGTTTTCAGGAAGTTCATACCGTTTCAAGGTCAAGGCTCGGTAAGATTTTCTAATGTTTTTGAAAGAAGTCTCTTCAAAGGTACAATAAAAACAATAATATTGTAAAATATTATAATAATTTAAAATAACTGTAATTTATCTATGTGATCAAATTAGAATTTTCAGTGTCACATGATCCTTCAGAAATCATTTGATTTGATGCTCAAGAAACATTTCTTATTGCTATCAGTGTTGAAAACAGTTTTTATTTTGCGTCATGCTTCATATTTTGGTGAAAAGTCTCTTTTTTTTAATAGAAAGATGAATAGAAAGTTCAAAAGAAAACTAGTAGTAGTAGTACTTCAATTTCCTTTATGCTCCCAATCCCATCCTGAAAGCTTGTCTGAAGTGTTCATTACCCCTATGTGATATTGAAGATCAAATTTGCTGTCACAGTCTAGGGAATGGAAGACCTGACTACAGTTGATGACGCCTGAGCGTTTAGTTTCTATGGCTGTCGTGTTGTGGCCACAGATGGGCTGGATTGTCACCATTTTGAAGAGGGAGTTGAAGGGAAATGCAGTCACACTGTGACCAGATGGAGTCCCTCTATCTCTCGGTTGTATAGTAGGTGTTTTCTTTTTAATGATTAGCTTCTAATAACCAAACCTACGTTTGTTATCATCCGAGGGTTGGTTACATAAATATTATTTTGTGTGCAATTCACGCCCACCATATCACCACCAAACTAAAGTCAGTCAGTAATTTTCTTTGCTAGTAAGTGAATCTGTTTTCACTGGGTATTCACTCCAGTGGGTCTGAAAGCCCACACCTGCTCCCATAACACACTCCATCCATCATTACACACACACACACACACACACACACACACACACACACACACACACACACACACACACACACACACACACACGTTGTGTTTCCATGTTTTATGGGGACATTCCATAGGCGTAATGGTTTTTATACCGTATAAACGATATATTCTATCCCCTACACTGCCCCTGCCCCTAAACCTACCCATCACAGGAGACATGCTGCATTTTACATTTTCAAAAATATCACTGTGTGATTTATAAGATGTTTTCCTCATGGGGACCAAAAAATGTCCCCACAAGGACAAGGATTTTGGATATTGCCATCTTTGTGGGGACATTTTGTCCCCATACCGTAGGGATTACCAGTCCACTCACACACACACACACACACACACACACACACGCTTATGGAGTCCTAACTGACTCAAAGCAGATGGTCTTCTCCATGTCCATCCCACACTGCCGGCTTCTTTCATGCCAGGATGCCATACTTTAGGAAATGTTCCAGGATCCTACTGAGAACAGATTAGATTCGAACTGAAGGGGTTTTCCTTTGTCCTCCAGACCTGGCTCTACCTTTTTCCATTGTATGGTCCATCAAACAGAAGTCCCCAGAGGCCTTTACAACAGGACATCTTATGGCCCATATCCCAGAGTTCTCTGGGAAGACATGCAGCATTTTGTGAAGTTTTGGCCTGGTCATTTTTGATTGGATGTTATTGTTTTTCAACCTTATGATAGTTCAGAATATGTTTGTTTGTGCTGCAAACATGACTGATTCTTCAAATCATGTGTGCAGGTGAACTTGCAGTCTTTCACGATTACTATGAATTTTTTTTTAATTCTTTCAACAATTTTCCTAAACCCTTAACACAGTTAGCACAACATCCATCTGTATAGGCTATACAATTATCACGTTTCTTGTTGCTTTGTCACAAAATGCATACAGTTAACACAAATTAAAAATGCTTGAACTCCCTTTACACAAGCACAACCAAGACCACTGCCAAATGTGCAAATGCTTTTTATGTCAGAACAGATAACATCCTGTTTTAAACATTTAGGCTAAAGTCAAAGTGAACAGCTGTTCTTATTGTGAATTGAAACACAAAAATATCCCCTGCATGTCATTCCATTGCTACTGAGAAACAGCTGATTGAAGTTATGCAAATATATAAATCACAGCTGATCCCCATCTAGGAAACACACTCAGGTGTTGAGGTTCTTTCAAACGCATGACCATGTAAAGACCAGCTGTTTCTCAATATGCGCTCTTGTCTTTACTTGTGTTCTTGTGGACTTGTGAAACTTCATCAGTGGCTGACCATGTAGGGGAGAGTGGGGCAACACCTAATGCTTTTTTGACTGTCTCAGTTTGTGCAAATACTTGGGGTTCAGAGTATATATTTTTTCCCACATTAATTTCCCACATGTCTAGTACAATTATGTGGGTTTGTTTCATTAATACAGTGTATACTTTTTTCTTGATTTAACCCGAAAGAATGGAAGTGAAATGTGACAACTTGCCCCATAGGTGGGGGACATTGTAACATGTGAGGGGCACATTGTAACATCACCATGTGACAGCTTAAAATGTTACATGATAAAATAAAATAAAAAAATCCAAGACAAACTAAAATATTTTGTCAAAAAAATCTTCATTTTGTGTTCAGTGACACATTTGTGTGTTGATTTTGAGTTTGTTTTGGATCGTTGTCCTAATGTAAAATCCAACCACGGCCCATTATAAGATTTCTAGCAGAGGCCGTCAGGGTTTGATTTTCTATCTGTTGGTATTTGCTAGAATCCATTATACCATGTGTCTGAACAAGATATCCAAGACCTCCAGCAAAATTAAAAAAAAAAAATATAGGCCCACAACATTAAAGTTCCATCTGTATTTTTAGCCATGGGCATGGGGTACTTTTTATCCCTGTTTGCACCAAACCCATCTGGTGGATTTGCTGGTAAAAAGCTCTTTTTATAGTTTCATCTGACCACAGAACCAGGTCACTTTAGAAGTCCCAGTCGTGTCTGACCACTGACAATACTGCATGGAGTTTGTTTCTAGATGACCAAGGAGGATTTTTCTTGAATCCCTCTCAAACAACATGTGCGTTGTTGGATTTTTTTCTTTCTTTTTTTGTGGATTTCTGACAAAAGACTCAACTAGTCTCTTGGATTCTCCATCTGTGATCCTTGGAGATTCTTTGGCCACTCAAACTCTCATCCTTGACGTGCATTAGGACGATACAGACACAAATTCCTCTTTCAGACAGATTCATAACATGTTTAGTTGATTGGAACTTCTTAATTATTGCCCTTAAGGTTGGAAATGAGAATTTCCAATGCTTTAGCTATTTTCCTACAGTCACACTTTCTATTTTGTGAAGCTCAACCATCTTTTGCTGCACATCAGAACTATATTCTGTGGTTTTATTCATTGTGATGAATGATTAAGGGAATTTGACCTTTGTGTTTCCTCATATTTATACTCGTGTGAAATAAGAAAATAAGAACTACTATCATAGATCATGCCATAGACCATGGGTTATCATACAGAGAGGTTTGTAAATGAGTACAGCCAAGTCTCATCCAGGACGCAGTGGAATCTATTGTCCGGATTTTTAGAGACACCAACAGGTATTGCATAATGGCTTCTTCTACTGCAAAGTGCAAATTATTTGACCATGACTGCATGCCTCCAGTCTCTCATATGAACTGTATTGTGTCTCTCTAAGGATTCAATGTCTACCTGTCTCTGATTACTTTCAAAGAGTCATGGATTTGGATGCCAATCAAGTCCCACATGACATTATCTAGGTTGACATGGCTGGCTCAAACTTGGCAAAAGGCATCTGTGCGTAAGAAACATAATTGCCAAAAGGGCCACAGTTACCATGCCAGTCCAGAGAGGAGCCAACATCACCATGTGTGCCGCAACCTCCAACAACGGTGTACTCCTGCATTAATGTGTGATTGGCCCCTAACACCGACCACCTTCTCCTGTTTTTAGAAGACCTGCACGAAAGACTGGTGCCAGAGGTAGAAAGGTAACCAATGTGGGGACAATGGGACAATGTAGCATTCCACCATTCCCGTACAGTCACAGCCTGGTTTGATGCCCATCTGAGGATGGTGTCCCATTTCCTTGCCCCTTACTTCTCTTTTCTCAACCCCATTGAGGAGTTTTTCTCAGCCTGGAGACTCAAGTGTTTTGACCATCGTCCACAGGACCTAATGTCCCTCCTGGATGTAATGGATGCTGCATGCCAAGACATCACAGCTGAACACTGCCAGGGGTGGATGAGGCATGCCAAAAGTTTCTTCCCAAGATGCCTTGCCAGAGAAGATATCAGGTATATATATTTTTGTTATCTTGCAGTAATGTCCTGTTGCAAATAAAATCTCTACTACAGCAATTCTGTCTCTGTCTTATTGTTTTCATAAACCGTACATTCTATAAAGCTACTCTGAGATGGGTTATTAATTATTTTTTGGTATTGAATTTGTACTAAACCAACAAAACAAAAATGAAGAGAGGCTTCAAAAGAAACTGCAGTACAAAAAACTCTATGATCAATAGAATATACTGTCTATCGTATATAAGGGCAGACCTGACACATACAATAATGCAGTTTCTCTGTTAGTGTTTTTATGACATCCCGCTATGATTAATTCAATGTTCTTGTTGGAAGTGAATATGTTTCGGAACATAATTATTTGATTTTGAGACACATATTTGCAGTGTTTTTGTAGACGAAAAGACTGTAGGAAATTGTTGGAACAAGTGAGGTTCATTCTCGTGCTACACAGCACATTTGAACTTCCTCAAGAACCAATGAGGTTCATTCTTGTGTTACGCAGCACGTTTGAGCTTCCTCAAGAACCAATGAGGTTCATTCTTGTGTTACGCATCACATTTGAACTTCCTCAAGAACCAATGAGGTTCATTCTTGTGTTACGCATGAACGTAACACAAGAATGAACCTCATTGGTTTCTTGAGGAGTTTCAACGTTGCGTAACACAAGAATGAACCTCATTAGTTTGCAGAAGCTCAACGTGCTGCGTAACACAAGAATGAACCTCATTGGTTCTTGCAGAACGCAGCATCAATGAGGTTCATTTTCGTGTTACACAGCACGTTTGAGCTTCTGCAAGAATCAATGAGGTTCATTCCCGTGTTACACAGCACGTTTGAGCTTCTGCAAGAATCAATGAGGTTCATTCTTGTGTTACGCAGCACGTTTGAGCTTCTGCAAGAACTAATGAGGTTCATTCTTGTGTTACGCAGCACATTTGAGCTTCCTCAAGAACCAATGAGGTTCATTCTTGTGTTACGCAGCACGTTTGAGCTTCTGCAAGAACCAATGAGGTTCATTCTTGTGTTACGCAGCACGTTTGAGCTTCTGCAAGAACCAATGAGGAACATTCTCGTGTTACGCAGCACGTTTCAGCTTTTGCAAGAACCAATGAGGTTCATTCTTGTGTTTCGCAACACGTTTGAGCTTCCTCAAGAACCAATGAGGTTCATTCTCCTGTGTTACGCAGCACATTTGAGCTTCTGCAAGAACCAATGAGGTTCATTCTCGTGTTACGCAGCACGTTTGAGCTTCCTCAAGAACCAATGAGGTTCATTCTTGTGTTACACAGCACGTTTGAGCTTCCTCAAGAACCAGTGATGTTCATTCTCGTGTTAAGCAGCACATTTGAGCTTCTGCAAGAACCAATGAGGTTCATTCTTGTGTTACACAGCACGTTTGAGCTTTCTCAAGAACCATTGAGGTTCATTCTCATGTTACGCAGCACGTTTGAGCTTCCTCAAGAACCAATGAGGTTCATTCTTGTGTTATGCAGCACGTTTGAGCTTCCTCAAAAAAACAATGTAGTTCATTCTTGTGTTACGCAGCATGTTTGAGCTTCTGCAAAAACCAATGAGGTTCATTCTTGTGTTACGCAGCACTTTTGAGCTTCCTCAAGAACCAATTAGGTTTATTCTTGTGTTACGCAGCACGTTTGAGCATCCTCAATAACCAATGAGGTTCATTCTTGTGTTACGCAGCACGTTTGAGCATCCTCAATAACCAATGAGGTTCATTCTCATGTTACACAGCACTTTTGAGCTTCCTCAAGAACCAATGAGGCTCATTCTTGTGTTACGCAGCACATTTGAGCTTCTGCAAGAACCAATGAGGTTCATTTCTTGGTTACGCAGCACTTTTGAGCTTCTGCAAGAACCAATGAGGAACATTCTCGTGTTACGCAGCACGTTTGAGCTTCTGCAAGAACCAATGAGGTTCATTCTCATGTTACACAGCATGTTTGAGCTTCTGCAAGAATCAATGAGGTTCATTCTTGTGTTACGCAGCACATTTGAACTTCTGCAAGAACCAATGAGGTTCATTCTCGTGTTACACAGCACGTTTGAGCTTCCTCAAGAACCAATGAGGTTCATTCTCGTGTTACACAGCACGTTTGAGCTTCCTCAAGAACCAATGAGGTTCATTCTCATGTTACACAGCACGTTTGAGCTTCCTCAAGAACCAATGAGGTTCATTCTCGTGTTACACAGCACGTTTGAGCTTTCTCAAGAACCAATGAGGTTCATTCTCGTGTTACACAGCACGCGTTTGAGCTTCCTCAAGAACCAATGAGGTTCATTCTCGTGTTACACAGCACGTTTGAGCTTCCTCAAGAACCAATGAGGTTCATTCTTGTGTTACGCAGCACGTTTGAGCTTCCTCAAGAACCATTGAGGTTCATTCTCCTGTGTTACTCAGCACATTTGAGCTTCTGCAAGAACCAATGAGGTTCATTCTCGTGTTACACAGCACCTTTGAGCTTCCTCAAGAACCAATGAGGTTCATTCTTGTGTTAAGCAACACATTTGAGCTTCCTCAAGAACCAATGAGGTTCCTTCTTGTGTTATGCAACACGTTTGAGCTTGCTCAAGAGCCAATGAGGTTCATTCTTGTGTTACACAGCACGTTTGAGCTTCCTCAAGGACCAATGAGGTTCATTCTCGTGTTACGCAGCACCTTTGAGCTTCCTCAAGAACCAATGAGGTTCATTCTTGTGTTATGCAACACGTTTGAGCTTCCTCAAGAACCAATGAGGTTCATTCTTGTGTTACACAGCACGTTTGAGCTTCCTCAAGAATCAATGAGGTTCATTCTCATGTTACGCAACACGTTTGAGCTTCCTCAAGAACCAATGAGGTTCATTCTTGTGTTACGCAGCACTTTTGAGCTTCCTCAAGAACCAATGAGGTTCATTCTTGTGTTACGCAGCACGTTTGAGCTTCCTCAAGAACCAGTGAGGTTCATTCTCGTGTTACGCAGCACATTTGAGCTTCCTCAAGAACCAATGAGGTTTATTCTTGTGTTATGCAGCACGTTTGAGCTTCTGCAAGAATCAATGAGGTTCATTCTCATTTTACGCATCACGTTTGACCTTCTGTGAGAAGAAATGAGGTTCATTCTCGTGTTACGCAACACGTTTGACCTTCTGTGAGAACCAATGAGGTTCATTCTTGTGTTACGCAACACGTTTGAGCTTCTGCAAGAACCAATGAGGTTCATTCTCATGTTACGCAGCACGTTTAAGCTTCCTCAAGAACCAATGAGGTTCATTCTCATGTTATGCAGCACGTTTGAGCTTCCTCAAAAAAACAATGTAGTTCATTCTTGTGTTACGCAGCATGTTTGAGCTTCTGCAAAAACCAATGAGGTTCATTCTTGTGTTACGCAGCACTTTTGAGCTTCCTCAAGAACCAATTAGGTTTATTCTTGTGTTACGCAGCACGTTTGAGCATCCTCAATAACCAATGAGGTTCATTCTTGTGTTACGCAGCACGTTTGAGCTTCCTCAAGAACCAATGAGGTTCATTCTCATGTTACACAGCACTTTTGAGCTTCCTCAAGAACCAATGAGGCTCATTCTTGTGTTACGCAGCACATTTGAGCTTCTGCAAGAACCAATGAGGTTCATTTCTTGGTTACGCAGCACTTTTGAGCTTCTGCAAGAACCAATGAGGAACATTCTCGTGTTACGCAGCACGTTTGAGCTTCTGCAAGAACCAATGAGGTTCATTCTCGTGTTACACAGCATGTTTGAGCTTCTGCAAGAATCAATGAGGTTCATTCTTGTGTTACGCAGCACATTTGAACTTCTGCAAGAACCAATGAGGTTCATTCTCGTTACACAGCACGTTTGAGCTTCCTCAAGAACCAATGAGGTTCATTCTCGTGTTACACAGTACGTTGAGCTTCCTCAAGAACCAATGAGGTTCATTCTCATGTTACACAGCACGCTTTGAGCTTCCTCAAGAACCAATGAGGTTCATTCTGTTACACAGCACGCTTGAGCTTTCTCAAGAACCAATGAGGTTCATTCTCGTGTTACACAGCACGTTTGAGCTTCCTCAAGAACCAATGAGGTTCATTCTCGTGTTACACAGCACGCTTGAGCTTTCTCAAGAACCAATGAGGTTCATTCTTGTGTTACGCAGCACGCTTGAGCTTCCTCAAGAACCATTGAGGTTCATTCTCCTGTGTTACTCAGCACATTTGAGCTTCTGCAAGAACCAATGAGGTTCATTCTCGTGTTACACAGCACGTTTGAGCTTCCTCAAGAACCAATGAGGTTCATTCTTGTGTTAAGCAACACATTTGAGCTTCCTCAAGAACCAATGAGGTTCCTTCTTGTGTTATGCAACACGTTTGAGCTTGCTCAAGAGCCAATGAGGTTCATTCTTGTTACACAGCACGTTTGAGCTTCCTCAAGGACCAATGAGGTTCATTATCGTGTTACGCAGCACCTTTGAGCTTCCTCAAGAACCAACGAGGTTCATTCTTGTGTTATGCAACACGCTTTGAGCTTCCTCAAGAACCAATGAGGTTCATTCTTTTGTTACACAGCACGCTTTGAGCTTCCTCAAGAATCAATGAGGTTCATTCTCATGTTACGCAACACGTTTGAGCTTCCTCAAGAACCAATGAGGTTCATTCTTGTGTTATGCAGCACTTTTGAGCTTCCTCAAGAACCAATGAGGTTCATTCTTGTGTTACGCAGCACGTTTGAGCTTCCTCAAGAACCAGTGAGGTTCATTCTCGTGTTACGCAGCACATTTGAGCTTCCTCAAGAACCAATGAGGTTTATTCTTGTGTTATGCAGCACGTTTGAGCTTCTGCAAGAATCAATGAGGTTCATTCTCATTTTACGCATCACGTTTGACCTTCTGTGAGAAGAAATGAGGTTCATTCTCGTGTTACGCAACACGTTTGACCTTCTGTGAGAACCAATGAGGTTCATTCTTGTGTTACGCAACACGTTTGAGCTTCTGCAAGAACCAATGAGGTTCATTCTCAAGTTACACAGCACGTTTGAGCTTCCTCAAGAACCAATAAGGTTAATTCTTGTGTTACGCAACACGTTTGAGCTTCTGCAAGAACCAATGAGGTTCATTCTCATGTTATGCAGCACGTTTGAGCTTCCTCAAGAACCAATGAGGTTCATTCTCGTGTGTTACGCAGCACATTTGAGCTTCTGCAAGAACCAATGAGGTTCATTCTCGTGTTACACAGCACATTTGAGCTTCCTCAAGAACCAATGAGGTTCATTCTCGTGTTACACAGCACGTTTGAGCTTCCTCAAGAACCAATGAGGTTCATTCTTGTGTTACGCACCACATTTGAGCTTCCTCAAGAACCAATGAGGTTCATTCTCGTGTTACACAGCACGTTTGAGCTTCCTCAAGAACCAATGAGGTTCTTTCTCGTGTTACACAGCACGTTTGAGCTTCCGCAAGAACCAATGAGGTTCATTCTTGTGTTACGCAGCACGTTTGAGCTTCAGCAAGAACCAATGAGGTTCATTCTTGTGTTACGCACCACATTTGAGCTTCCTCAAGAACCAATGAGGTTCATTCTCGTGTTACACAGCACGTTTGAGCTTCCGCAAGAACCAATGAGGTTCTTTCTCGTGTTACACAGCACGTTTGAGCTTCCGCAAGAACCAATGAGGTTCATTCTTGTGTTACGCACCACATTTGAGCTTCCTCAAGAACCAATGAGGTTCATTCTCGTGTTACACAGCACGTTTGAGCTTCCTCAAGAACCAATGAGGTTCATTCTCGTGTTACACAGCACGTTTGAGCTTCCGCAAGAACCAATGAGGTTCATTCTTGTGTTACGCAGCACGTTTGAGCTTCAGCAAGAACCAATGAGGTTCATTCTTGTGTTACGCACCACATTTGAGCTTCCTCAAGAACCAATGAGGTTCATTCTCGTGTTACACAGCACGTTTGAGCTTCCGCAAGAACCAATGAGGTTCATTCTCGTGTTACACAGCACGTTTGAGCTTCCGCAAGAACCAATGAGGTTCATTCTTGTGTTACGCAGCACGTTTGAGCTTCAGCAAGAACCAATGAGGTTCATTCTCGTGTTAAGCAGCACTTTTGAACTTCTGCAAGAATCAATGATGTTCATTCTTGAGTTACGCAGCACTTTTGAGCTTCTGCAAGAGTCAATGAGGTTCATTCTTGAGTTACGCAGCACTTTTGAGCTTCTGCAAGAATCAATGAGGTTCATTCTTGTGTTACGCAGCACGTTTGAGCTTCTGCAAGAACCAATGAGGTTCATTCTTGAGTTACGCAGCACTTTGAGCTTCTGCAAGAGTCAATGAGGTTCATTCTTGAGTTACGCAGCACTTTTGAGCTTCTGCAAGAACCAATGAGGTTCATTCTTGTGTTACACGGCACGTTTGAGCTTCTGCAAGAATCAATGAGGTTCATTCTTGTGTTACGCAGCACTTTTGAGCTTCTGCAAGAATCAATGAGGTTCATTCTTGTGTTACACAGCACGTTTGTGCTTCCGCAAGAACCAATGAGGTTCATTCTTGTGTTACACAGCACGTTTGAGCTTCCGCAAGAACCAATGAGGTTCATTCTTGTGTTACGCAGCACATTTGAGCTTCTGCAAGAACCAATGAGGTTCATTCTCGTGTTACGCAGCACTTTTGAGTTTCTGCAAGAATCAATGAGGTTCATTCTTGAGTTACGCAGCACTTTTGAGTTTCTGCAAGAATCAATGAGGTTCATTCTTGTATTACGCAGCACTTTTGAGCTTCTGCAAGAATCAATGTGGTTCATTCTCGTGTTACGCAGCACATTTGAGCTTCCTCAAGAACCAATGAGGTTCATTCTCATGTTACGCAGCACATTTGAGCTTCAGCAAGAACCAATGAGGTTCATTCTTGTGTTACACAGCACGTTTGAGCTTCCTCAAGAACCAGTGATGTTCATTCTCGTGTTACGCAGCACATTTGTGCTTCTGCAAGAACCAATGAGGTTCATTCTCATGTTACGCAGCACGTTTGAGCTTCCTCAAAAAACCAATGTAGTTCATTCTCGTGTTACGCAGCATGTTTGAGCTTCTGCAAAAACCAATGAGGTTCATTCTTGTGTTACGCAGCACGTTTGAGCATCCTCAATAACCAATTAGGTTCATTCTTGTGTTACACAGCACTTTTGAGCTTCCTCAAGAACCAATGAGGCTCATTCTTGTGTTACGCAGCACATTTGAGCTTCCTCAAGAACCAATGAGGTTTATTCTTGTGTTATGCAGCACGTTTGAGCTTCTGCAAGAACCAATGAGGTTCATTTCTTGGTTACGCAGCACTTTTGAGCTTCTGCAAGAACCAATGAGGAACATTCTCGTGTTACGCAGCACATTTGAGCATTTGCAAGAACCAATGAGGTTCATTCTTGTGTTTTGCAGCACATTTGAGCTTCTGCAAGAACAAATGAGGTCCATTCTCGTGTTACACAGCATGTTTGAGCTTCTGCAAGAATCAACGAGGTTCATTCTTGTGTTACCCAGCACATTTGAACTTCTGCAAGAACCAATAAGGGTTCATTCTCGTGTTACACAGCATGTTTGAGCTTCCTCAAGAACCAAAGAGGTTCATTCTCGTGTTACACAGCTCGTTTGAGCTTCCTCAAGAACCAATGAGGTTCATTCTCGTGTTACACAGCACGTTTGAGCTTCCTCAAGAACCAATGAGGTTCATTCTCGTGTTACACAGCACGTTTGAGCTTCCTCAAGAACCAATGAGGTTCATTCTCGTGTTACACAGCACGTTTGAGCTTCCTCAAGAACCAATGAGGCTCATTCTTGTGTTACGCAGCACGTTTGAGCTTCCTCAAGAACCATTGAGGTTCATTCTTGTGTTATGCAACACGTTTGAGCTTCCTCAAGAACCAATGAGGTTCATTCTTGTGTTATGCAACACATTTGAGCTTGCTCAAGAGCCAATGAGGTTCATTCTTGTGTTACACAGCACGTTTGAGCTTCCTCAAGAACCAATGAGGTTCACTCTCGTGTTACGCAGCACCTTTGAGCTTCCTCAAGAACCAATGAGGTTCATTCTTGTGTTATGCAACACATTTGAGCTTTCTCAAGAACCAATGAGGTTCATTCTTGTGTTACACAGCACGTTTGAGCTTCCTCAAGAACCAATGAGGTTCATTCTTGTGTTAAACAGCACGTTTGAGCTTCCTCAAGAACCAATGTAGTTCATTCTCGTGTTACGCAGCATGTTTGAGCTTCTGCAAAAAACCAATGAGGTTCATTCTTGTGTTACGCAGCACTTTTGAGCTTCCTCAAGAACCAATGAGGTTCATTCTTGTGTTACGCAGCACGTTTGAGCTTCCTCAAGAACCAGTGAGGTTCATTCTCGTGTTACGCAGCACATTTGAGCTTCCTCAAGAACCAATGAGGTTTATTCTTGTGTTATGCAGCACGTTTGAGCTTCTGCAAGAATCAATGAGGTTCATTCTTGTGTTACGCAACACGTTTGAGCTTCTGCAAGAACCAATGAGGTTCATTGTCTTGTGTTACGCAGCACATTTGAGCTTCTGCAAGAACCAATGAGGTTCATTCTCGAGTTACACAGCACGTTTGAGCTTCCTCAAGAACCAATAAGGTTAATTCTTGTGTTACGCAACACGTTTGAGCTTCCTCAAGAACCAATGAGGTTCATTCTCGTGTGTTACGCAGCACATTTGAGCTTCTGCAAGAACCAATGAGGTTCATTCTCGTGTTACACAGCACATTTGAGCTTCCTCAAGAACCAATGAGGTTCATTCTCGTGTTACACAGCACGTTTGAGCTTCCGCAAGAACCAATGAGGTTCATTCTCGTGTTACACAGCACTTTTGAGCTTCTGCAAGAATCAATGAGGTTCATTCTTGTGTTACGCAGCACGTTTGAGCTTCTGCAAGAACCAATGAGGTTCATTCTCGTGTTACGCAGCACTTTTGAGCTTCTGCAAGAACCAATGAGGTTCATTCTCGTGTTACACAGCACGTTTGAGCTTCCGCAAGAACCAATGAGGTTCATTCTTGTGTTACGCAGCACATTTGAGCTTATGCAAGAACCAATGAGGTTCATTCTCGTGTTACGCAGCACTTTTGAGTTTCTGCAAGAATCAATGAGGTTCATTCTTGAGTTACGCAGCACTTTTGAGTTTCTGCAAGAATCAATGAGGTTCATTCTTGTGTTACGCAGAACTTTTGAGCTTCTGCAAGAATCAATGTGGTTCATTCTCGTGTTACGCAGCACATTTGAGCTTCCTCAAGAACCAATGAGGTTCATTCTCGTGTTACGCAGCACATTTGAGCTTCCTCAAGAACCAATGAGGTTCATTCTCGTGTTACGCAGCACGTTTGAGCTTCCTCAAGAACCAATGAGGTTCATTCTCGTGTTACGCAGCACATTTGAGCTTCATTAAGAACCAATGAGGTTCATTCTCGTGTTACGCAGCACATTTGAGCTTCATTAAGAACCAATGAGGTTCATTCTCGTGTTACGCATCACATTTGAACTTCTGCAAGAATCAATGAGGTTCATTCTTGTGTTACGCAGCACGTTTGAGCTTCTGCAAGAGGTTTGTTCTTGCGCTTTAAGCATGGTTCGGTTAAGCTTCTGTTTATGTTTGCTGATCAATGTTTATATGTGAATAGAAGCCTAAATTCAATCTGTTCATCATATAACGTGATCAAGTCTCTTCAGAAAATTTGGACAAAACACATTAATCAATTCACGATTATTTCTAAGATTTCTTTATGAACTTTATGAAACGTCAAATTGGTAAGTTGTTAAAAGTGGTAGTTGCGTAGGATGTCAATGGAGGGACAGAAAGGTCTCAAATTTAATCAGAAAGATTCTAATTTGTTCTGAAGATGAACAAAAGTCTTACGGGTTTGGAACGACTTAATAACAGAATGTGCATTTTTGAGCTAATCCTTTGAGTGGGCAAAAAATCACTCTTAAGTTCAACTAACTGCATTTCATAGAAATATAAACTATAAAACATTTCAATTAACATGCCATTAAGTGTCTGAAAAAAATTACATTCAGCAAAATATAGAATATATAAATACTGTTTTTAAAAGTATGTTAAAGTGCACTACATTTTTTACTATGTTTTTTATTAATTTGACATTTTTGTAAGTATAGTTTCATATATAATTTCAAACAATTGTTATTTTGCTCTTTCATCTGCTCTGACTTTACATATGCCAGCACACATTTCTGGCCCAGTTTACAGTAGCTAGCTTGCTGTGCACCATCCCTAAATTATTCTTATTTGACCTAGAGCACAGCACGGAGAAAAGGTACATCTTAATAGCGTGCCAGAGGTGATATGAATGCTCTCTGTCGCTATGGCAGGTGTGCTCTTTCCTCACAGTCTCCTCAGGGGCGCAAGCACAGCCCGAGAGAGAGAGAGAGAGAGAGAGAGAGAGAGAGAGAGAGAGAGAGAGAGAGCGCTTCGATAAGTGTCACAGCATTCGAAAAAGTGACTATAAGTCCTGGGACAACAGAGAAAGCAAATGAGCCCATTGACCTTGATGTGTCAACTGCATTGATGTGTTCACTCCCACGAATTCAGGGAGAAAAACAGCTGGTGTGCATATGCATATAAACGTGTGTCATCATTGCTGTTTGCAGTGTATCGAATATGCATCTAGACCTCATGAAAGCCGAATTGATCTGACCAGTTCGGCCTGTTTTGTTCCAGTCAATGTATTTGTCCATTCCATCAAAGCCTCTACAGGTAATGAGCAGGAGACCTTATATGGATTTTTCCACTCGCCAGAATAGTAGGGAAGTGATCTCTCGCCTAAAATCAATAGGAATTACCTAATCAGTGTGGCGGCGTGCAAAATATGACACCGCGTCGTCTATAGGCTATCGGAACCCATTCCTGTTGAAAATGCATGATGGAGGGGGAGGGCCGGAGTTACCGCCCACCTCCCATAGACGTTAGCAGGGCAGACGTGTAACTAAAAATATCAGGAGAAGGGCACCTTCAAGAGACTTACTGTCAGGCAGCATGGAGGAAGTGATGTCATAATATGCAAACCAATTATGTTGCGCAGATATTATCTCACAGGGAGATTCTCCGCTAACAAGTTTCCTGTCCTCATTCTGTGTGGCGTTTCCATTACTCCCTCTCAAATTAAACTACCATATCGCTAACTTTGACAAACAGCCAGAGCTTATTTGCCATTGTTTATGTTGGAAGAGCAAAAGTGGAGCCATTTTGGGTTGATTAAAATAGTAGAGAACGCTATTTTAGGAAATTGTGTCACTGTATAATACATGATAAAAAACACGTCTACTTTAAAATACTGTATAAACATACCTTGTGGGAAAAAGTTTTGGTCCCTTAAGGAAAACAGATTATAGTTTGTTAAAAATGTAAAAATCCAGAAAGTTTTCAGTTTAAGGGTAGGTTTAGTGTAAGGGGATAGAATACACACTTTGTACAGTACACAAATCATTAGTCAATGGGAAGTTCCCATAAAACATGGAAACCCAACATGTGTGTGTGTGTGTGTGTGTGTGTGTGTCTGTGTGTGTGTGTGTGTGTGTGTGTGTGTGTGTGTGTGTGTGTGTGTGTGTGTGTGTGTGTGTGTCTGTGTGTGTTGTGTCCGTATGTGTGTGTGTGTGTGTGTGTGTGTGTGTGTGTGTGTGTGTGTGTGTGTGTGTGTGTGTGTGTGTGTGTGTGTGTGTGTGTGTGTGTGTGTGTGTGTGTGTGTGTGTGTGTGTGTGTGTGTGTGTCTGTGTGTGTGTGGGTGTGTGTAGTGTGTACGTGTTTCTCTGTATGTGTGTGTGTGTGTGTACCTGGTATTTCCTACATTATGGGGAACAAATGCCCCCACAATGATAGTAATAACAGTAATTTGTTTACCTTGTGGGGACTTTTTTTTTTGTCCCATGAGGTAAACAGCTTATAAATCATACAGAATCAAGTTTTTTGAAAATGTAAAAATAAAGAAAGTTTTCTGTGATGGGTAGGTTTAGGGTTATGATGATAGAATTTACAGTTTGTACAGTCTAAAAATCATTATGTCTATGGAAAGTCTCCATATAACATGGAAACCCAACATTAAATTAAAGCTAGCCTGAGACATTGTGTACTGCAGTCTCCAGCTCTGGTTGCTACGGTGAAGCATCAAGGTCTCCTGAGCAAATCAGTCCCAGCTCGAAGATCACTGCCATATCGCTCTTGCACACACACACACACACACGCTGCTACAAATGCACAAATATACACATATGCAATCCCTTCAAAATATTACGAACAGTTGAATAAAAAAATAAAAACCTCCCGACATTATTAAGATGTTTCATTGAATATAACACAACAAAATTGTGTTGGGGGGCCAGGAGCAAATGTTCAAACATGCGTGAACCATAATAAAGTTAAATTTTAATGAAACAGTCAACCTGTATTCTCAGGATAGTATTATTTATTAATATGTGGTTGGGGCAAGTTAAATTACAATGTATGTTGGTCAAAATAATGGTTTTATATTTTTATATTTTACATTGCAATTTTGACTTATGAATGGTTTTACTCTTACCAATAAAAGCTTGGTGTTGGTGATTTTTAAATGTCTTTGTTCACCAAGGCTACATTTATTTGATCAAAATTACAGTAAAACAGTAATAATGTGAAATATTATTGTAATTTAAAACAACTGTTTTCTATGTGACTATATATTATAAAATGTAATGTATTCCTGTGATCAAAGATGAATTTTCAGCATCATTACTCCAGTCTTCAGTGTCACATGACCCTTCAGAAATCCTTCTCATGTGATGATTTGATGCTCAAGAAACATTTCTTATCGAGTATTATCAATGTTAAAAACAGTTGTGCTGCTTCTTATTTTTATGGAAACCATTTTGTAACATTATAAATGTCTTTTCTGTCATTTTTGATCAAAATAATGTGCCTCTGCATTGTATATTTTATCATATTTCATTAGGCTTTTAACTTCAAATATAAGGTTTTCTTCTATAATCAGTGTCAATTAACATCAGGGAACCATAGTGACATCAATCAATATTTCATGTCCAGGACTTAATAAAGAAATGTACCTGTTCTTAGAAATTTGGATTATTGACAATGACCGTAGTGGCATAATACAGTCGTAAATATACAGCCATAGTATCATAAACCCAATAAAGAAGAACACATGAAGTTATAAACCTTAATTAAGACTGTCAAGCTAATGCAATGCAAACTCTTTTGTTAGACGGATTGTTTCGTTGGAAGTTTATTTTAATTATTTATGTTATCATAAATAATTAGTAGACCAACAGGGAGGTCTGCAGATGGCCCTAAAGAGTGTGTTAAGATGTAAAGGCTGTGGAGATGGAAGGCCATGAATAGGTAGACATGACTCATTGGATCAAACCTGGACGTCAAATATCTAGTTTCTCCAAATAAACAAAAAGGGACTATGATGGGGCCGAGTTCATTTCTGAAGGGGAATCCATTGAGAATGGTAAATGGTAAATGGACTGCATTTATATGCATTTATATAGACCCATGGCCATCCAAAGCGCTTTTACATGTTGCCTCACATTCACCCTCTCATTCATACACCGACGGCGGTGTCAGCCATGCAAGGCACCATACAGCTCGTCAGGAGCAGGTTAGGTGTCTTGCTCATTGACACTTCGACACTTGGTCAGGTGGAACCGGGGTGGTTCAGTCTACATGAACCACTGAGCCACTGCCGCACTAATTAACATTAGCGAATCAGTTTGGACTGATCCAAGAGCTCATGCTGAAACCATCATCCACACTCTGTAGCAGTGTTGGGGAAGCTACTCTGAAACTGTTTGACAAGCTAAACACAAGTTAAAGCAGTTAAAGCTGCAATATGTAATTTTTCACCGCTAGAGGTCGCTTATTTAAAACAAAGGCGTAGTTTGATGACGCCTTGCTTTCGTGGTGCTTTAATTATGCCGCAGACGAATGCTTTTTCCGTTCATGCGTGTGTCGAAAAACGTCATCTCATGTTCTCCTCCAACTTCAAAATCATCCGTCGTCGTTGTTTTACCTTTATTTTTTAACCACAAATGCTCGACTTCAGTGTTCTGCATTTACTTGAGGTATGACGTCATCACGTCGGAAAGGTCACGCCTGTGACGTAGGTGGAAGTACCGACCCAGTGTTAAAACCATAGACTGTATAAAAAATATGGACGTAGTGTCTGTAACGTCACCCATAGGTTGCTTAAGAGCGTTTCTGAAGCCTTAAGTGTGGCCGTTACCATCTTGATAGCGCGACACCGCGCGTCACTCCCGGATAACTGACAATTGGCAAACAGGAGCTAACAGTTGGAGTGGGTGGAGCTAACAGACAGCAGAAAACAGCTAGTAGTGACAGCAGCCGCAATCCACCTGTCACTCAAGTGGCCACGCCCTTAATTATGCAGAACTTTAAGGCTTGATATAATTTAAATTAGAATAGAATAAAAAAATTCACCCCCTCACAGTTTTCATGAAGGGCAAAATTAGCTGTATAGACCACAACCACAATTTGTACCAGGCTGTAAACATGTTTTTTTCTGCCATTGCATTTTTTTAACATGGGGCTCAATGAGATTCTGCTCTCTTCTGGAGCGACTAGTGGCCATTCGATGAAATGCAGTTTAAGTCACTTCCGTATTGGCTAAAAGAGAAACTGGGGGAGGTCGCCGCTTGGTTAAAACGAATGTGCAATGACTAATTAAAATGTCCTTTACAAAAGTATATAAATGTTTATTTTTAAATATTGACCGATGGTTTGGCTATAAGACCCTATTCCTCGCCTGGGATCGTGCAGAATCTCTGAAGCACTTCGAAGCCCTTTGAAACTGCATTGATCGGACCGTCAACCCGTTGTGGCCATTGAAGTCCATTATGTGGAGAAAAATTCTGGATTATTTTCCAAAAATAACTTATTTACCAAAAATAAAAATAATCGAGACATGAACTTGGATAAGATAGGGGTGAGTAAATTTTCATTTTGAAGTGACCTATCCCTTTAAAGTGTGCTGCGGAATCCACTGACAAGCATGTTTGGTAAACTAAAATATACTTTAATATCATTTCTATTGAAACATGTATGTCACGTATTTCAAATAAATTTGTCATTACACATTTGTAGCCATTCAGTACATTTAAAATATATTAATCATAAATGTAGACAGTCAGTGTAAAGTTATAATCCTTACATGTGCATCAAAATAAGTCTTTAAAGCACGAGAAAAGATGATTAAAACATGATGATTTAAAATATACTTTAAAGTAAATCTTTTATTTTGACTTTATTACAAAGTTCACTTTTTGAAATAATAATAATTAAAACAGCTTAGCTCTCAGAACAACACAATGATGGTTTCTTTAACAGTCTAAATGGAGGTTGTTTCACGTTTCAACCTTGTCAAATCAGCCAGTCACCATAAACCCTAATCTCCTCATCTCCTTATCCAAACATCTAATACCCACTTTCATCAAAACATCATCACATCAGCCCAGCAGTATCAATAAGGCTACATTTTTGGCTCAGTTCATCAGATGGTGTTTATTTTGCTGGTTTGGTAAACATCCATTGGCACTCTATCTGCTTGTTCGTGCAGGTTCATGCAGGTTCATGTGTACCTCTCCGGTACAAACAGAGCAACAGTCCCCTGAGAGACTTCAGCACCTCCCTAATGTACCCATTGCAACTTCACGCTACCTATTCCTCATTTCACATTATAAATGAACAGACATATTCAGGTCTTCCAACCGCCAGGCGTCTGTAAGAATTATCACAGGTTTCTGGCAAGTCTGAAATGTATTTGTGTGCTAAAGAATACAACGTGATTTTTTATTTAAGCTGTTATGATTAAATATTGAGCGTGAATGCATATGCCAGATTCGAATGCTGTTCATTGCTAGCAAAAATATAGTTATTTAAAAGTCTTTTGTCTTAATGTTTTACATCAAAGCTTGAAATACAGTCTTTACAACTGACAGACTGTGAGCGACTGGAGCAGCAGAGATAGATGGACTCATTAGTGACTCAGGCAAGTATGAGGGAAAATGTGCTGTTAGTTATGCTTGGGACATCATTATTCACGTTAAAAGCTCACTGTACAACCGAATAAAGTGAATACAAATGTATTTAATAAATGTAAAGTTTAAGTAAGCAGAACATGCAGATTTTTATTTTGTAATCATACATTTGAACTGCTCTGAACTTGAAATATTTGAGTAAGATAATTCATACATTTAACCTAACAATATTATGTAATCTCAAATTTTTAGTAGTGGAAACTTGACTAGCTTTAACTAGCTAATTCAATAAATGCCACCTTGTTAGCTTTGGTAGCATTAACACAGCATAACACTTGCTGAATGAGGACGATATAATACATTTAACATAAATCTGTTCTCAAACTAAGCTCATGCTCCACTCGTCACCATGATGGAAACCCTACAAAAACCAACATAACAGAAACTCTTATAAACTAACATAGCAAAAAAAAAAATTAAACACACTGTAAACCCTAACGCTCAAAATAATTGTTTTAGTAGGGCGAACTCAAATGAAACAATTAAACACTCCCTTTCGAGTGCCATGGCAAAGCATGCTTGGAAATAGAAATCCCAGCCCAGTTTCAGTTACATTTAAGTTTGTCTAAATTAAAAGTTCATAAAACTCAAAACAATGACAATATTCGGATTACTTAAAATGTGTCAGTTTCTAAATACTCAAAAGAAAAAGAAAGGTCTAACTCATAAAAGTTCATTTGTTTAAACTAATTTGTTTAATTTGAGTTGGCTCTACTCCAACCAATTAATTATTTTGAGCGTTAGGGTTAAGAGAAGTTTTTCTTCCGACCAGGTTCTCTTAAGGCCGGGACACACCAAGCTGCATCTGAGCATCGGTCAGCTTAGATTTTTCGGTGTGTATCGCACCGTTGGCTGTAGTCGTACGCCGCCTGGGGTTTCTGGGCCGATTCCGCATGATGAATCAGCGTCGGGCCGGCGGACTCTGATTGGCTGTTCAGCTTAGGTAACGAGTCAGTGCACGAGAATAAAAGCAAAAGTGACGAAAACAAGCAAAGTCATGACGGCACAGACAGAAGGCTGTTATAATTTTACACCATCTTACCTGAGCTTTCAAATGCACGAATATTCTCATAATAACATGAGCCGACTGAAAATAAGAAGGCGATCAGTGTGTTTGATAATCAAAAAGCAAGCATATCTTTGTTTTTGGTTTGTATATCGGCAGTCCTAGTTTTGGTTTCCTTTTTTGAATGACGAAGACTATTGATACCTGCTAAAATAGACGGATGCTATGAAATGCAGGCACAGAAAGCACAAGCTAGTCTACACATGACAGTCGCCTTTGGTCCTTTTGGTGTGTTCAAGCAAAGCTTTTTTGCCGTGACACAGCTGACGAGATGGCGAGTCAGCTTTTATTAACGGTAGTATTTGACGTCAACTTGGTGTGTCCTGGCCTTTAAAGCTGACTTTTTTTAGCCAATCGATCCGTTTGTTCTATCCACATAACCCATTTGTTTTGATCCCAAACCAGATTAACTTTTCCTAGCCCTCCTCCCTCCCCAGCACCACCTGCCTAGATCTGCTCGGTGGTTCTCCCTACATCGCTTACAGCAGCTCACATTCTATTTCCTTTATTTATATGCATGTTTCGACTTTGAAACATGCCAGCAGCAGACGCCAAGACAACGGCTATGTGCATTACATTCTTATCAATAAATAATGTTTAAATATATTTCAAGAGTTGTCATGATTGAAATGTTTGTATTACCTCATCTCCAGCACATCAAGTTTATATTTTACTTATATTTAAGAGATCTTAGGTCTGTGTAAAATCACTCCTTTGATTGTCAAAGGTGTACTACTTACAATCACAAGTAATTAAAATGTAATGCTCAGTAAATATTCATGACATATACTGCAGATGTCTATAAATAGATTTTTACGTGTTCTAAAGATAATGTGAGCAGTGATTTCTCATGCATATGTTGCTGCTTCAGTGCAAGGGAGTTATGGTTAGTTAACATTGCATGTGATCTCTGAACTGTTCTTAATTATTTTACGATGTTGATATGTAGTTGCTATAGACCATTTGTGAGTCGAAAAAGGGTAAAAAGACAGAATTTCGAGTTTATATCTTGCAATTCTGATATTTCTGATATGAATTGTGAGATATAAACTCAGAAATGCCACTCATCATTTTCATTTTCTGCCGCCAGGTAAGCTCTGCCCACAAACTCATAGATGTTTCAAACTCCCAAATCATCTTTGGGCCCTATCATACAGCCGGCGCAATGAGACGCCAGGCACAACGCAAATGTTTTTTGCTAGTTTCAGCCTGACGCAGTTATACTTTTTACATCCAGAGCCAAATGTTTACATACCATGCACTCACGCCCATCTGTTCACCCATTCGCTGGTCTGAAAACCAGGTGTGTTCAGGCGCATTGTTGGCGCGTTGCTATTTCAAGGAAACTGAAAATGACTGCGCCATTGACCAACAAAAACCTGGTCTAAAGTCAAAAGCGCAGTATTTTTAGTGTTATTTAAAGGGGCGTGCACACAATTTTTAAACATTAAAAATAAAAGGATTCCTCTCTGGAGAAGCATTCAGTCTTCCGCTCACAAATTCCGCCATGCAAATAGCGAATCCTCCATGGTGCGAGCACAACTGGCTTTTAAAGGGAATGAGAGGTGAGACTCTGATTGGTTTATTGCACGTTACGCCCAAAACACACCCATGACTCATTAAGAGACAGGTACAACCTTTTTGGACCATGAGCTGGGCGTGCCATTTAACTAGCAAAAGTGGATTGGGACTAAGTGCACCATGCGCTTCAGACCATGCGCTCAGATCGTAAAAATAGAGCCCAGAATATCGAGTTTATATCTTGCAATTCTGATATTTCTTCTTAGAATTGTGAGATATAAACCCAAAATGAGCTTTTTATTGTTTTATTATGTGGCTCAGAGTGCTTCTGTCATTTTCTGCCATCAGGTAGGCTCCGCCCACAAAACACATCGATGTTTGCAAACACCCAAATCGTTTATATATTCAAGGTAGTTCTTACTACAGGTCAAACAGTGTCTTAGTAAGCATTTTTTAAAATAAATGTTTATAATAAAATTATTCATTTAATATCTATATAAAAATACATTATCTTTATAGGCCTAAGATATGTATCATAAACAATGAAATTAAATATTATATGTGTATATATTTAAAATAACGCAAAACATGTAATACATTGACTTTATACTGGAAAAAAAAATTAATGAAACAATTTAGTTTTAAATATTACATTGAATTATATTCACATTTATTTATTGTATTTTCTTTTATTATTTTATAAAATTATATAAAATACTTTATAGAAATGAAGTGATATTTATAATAAACAATTATATTAAATAGATTAAAAAGCAATGTGTAATAAATATGGCAACTTTATATTGTAAAATAATAATAATTATTATAGTTTTAAACATTACATACATTATATATTCCAATAAATAAATATTTTGTATCAAACGTGTTTTACTCTGATGAATCTCGCCCTGATGCCTTCGACTGTCTTGTGGTGTAGAGGTACCAGCAGCAGCTCAGCTGTATTAGCGCAGAGGAGGCGCGTCCCCTTTAATTTGCCCACGCTGAATAGCGGTAAGGAGTGGTGGTGAGCAGCAGAGCTCACTGACTGTAGTCCCTTTTGTATGCGCAGCAGTGCCCAACTGCAGCCTAAACCGCTCGCTCTTACACAATAATTATGAGTAAAAGACGAAAAGTTGGACTTTGACATGAAATGTCTCGCTCGCGCCACTCCCTAAAATGAACGAGGAGAACACAAGTAAGCGCACGAGGAATCCATGTGCATATTTCGATGGATATTTTGCATCTTGAAAACAACTCGGGAAGGTTGACTTTTATTTTTTAAACGCATGCTTTAATGCATAAATGCCTTGAGTGAGACGAAATGCGTGAATGCCTTTAGCACAGTAATGCATGGGCATGCTTTGATCATCATCCAGGAACCTATTGCTGCTGAAGCATGTCACTGCAGACACCTCGCGCTTGCTTGAAGGGGTTAAAACACTGATCACAGCCGGTGTGATGTGTTTTTCATGGGTGCATGAGCCTGGAATCTGAATATGTGTCCTGTAATCAAAAAACGTTGTTTTGGGGGCAATTGGATAACACCTTAAAAAGGGACGCGGTCTTTGCGCAAAGGAACCCCCCACCCCCAAACAAACAGCCAAATTATGACTGAGAACATCTGAAACGTGATGCTCTATGGATTTTTGCCCTTAAGATGAGCACGTTTGCTCAACAACAAGATGTTGCCACTCCTCAGAGCATCATTTTGGCCATCAAACGCGAGTGGCCGCACGTATTCAGGCAATTCTCCTCAGTCTCTTGTGTTAAATGTTACTATCGTGTGTAATGTGAGCATGTTTGAGGCGACGCCCAACGCAAACAGCTCCCCTGTTTCTTTGCAGATCTCTGTATTGAGTCGAGACAACACTGTGAGGACACAGGGGGCGTCAGATTTTGCTGACCGTAGCATCTTTGGACCGTTTCAATGGGAAGCTCTTTGCCATTAACACCTTGAGGGAGTCCCCTTCGCTTTGCCTCCGCGCATTTCTTTGAGACGCGCTGCTGTATGTTTCCCGTTTGTCCTGAAGGCGTTCGCGGCTGGATATATTCGAGTTCAGCGCAGCAGATCTGGCGCAGCGGGCGGGAGCAAGACCAGGAACATTGCAGTACCTGTAATGAGTGGCTGCTGAAAGACACCACTGACCCTGGCAACGAGACGTTTTATTAGTTCTGCCGGTGTCATGTAAACATAATCATTAAGCAAATGATTTCTCCGGCGCTTTGGGGACTCTTGATGCTTGCAGGTAAGCTTGCGTAACCTCCCATTTGCTCATTGCAGTTATAGCCTGTTGTCTGTGGATATGGAGCTGACTTCAAGGGTTTTATTTGTATTTTTATTTGAATAACACTGAAGCTATATGAAAATGTTTAATTACACACACACACACACACACACACACACACACACACACACACACACACACACACACACACACACACACACACACACACACACACACAGACACACACTTAAACCAGCCTAAGATGTATTGCTGGTCTTAGACACTCAGCCTGGTCAAGGCAGGCTATATTTGAGTACTTTTCAGATGCTTAGCCTGAGAAACCAGCTGGCCTACCTGCTAAACCATCTAAGACCAGCCTAGACTAGCACACTGTCTGAGGCTGGTTTAAGCACTAGGGTCACGGTGTGTGGTTAGACGCACAAGAATATTCCAATACTGATCAGATTTTTAAAATATTTCCATTATGTAAGCATCATGTGCACATAATAACCTGATAATAACCAATGTCCTGGTTATACATCTGGACTAAGCCTGTATCCAAATCAGAATTTTCGATCAGATGATGAATATCCACCTTAAGTAAACATTAATTCATGCATTTAATTCTAAGCAATTCTAGATGATTATTTAAAAAGTCAGAGTCAGTGTTGAAGAAACACTTTTTTGGGGCAGTGTGATCTTCCTAATTCATCACACAGTCTATAATTACTAAAACATGTAATAAATTGCAGGATAATCACTAGTATTTATAGAAATTATTATTATTTTTTGTAGATAATATGTTCATGTATACTGTAGCATGTCAGACTACAGGCTTAAAAGGTATATGAACCTTAATGTGAAAATGATGTGCATGTAAATGTGGTCCTAATGGTCGATATTGAGTGTTTTTTAGGTCTTAACATATATTTACCTATTGAACGAAGGTAGACAGTGTTGCATTTCTTCAACTTTTCTACCTCAGGCAGCCTTGCTGTCTTGGCAAAATGCATTTGGGGAGGTTTTGGAATATCCAATTATGATTTAAGTGCACTCAGGCTGTTATTAGATTTACAGTGCATAATTGAATCCTAAGAGGAATGATACAGTCTTTCCATGGCAAGTATTGATCTAGATAAAAGCAAATAGAATGTGTAAAGTGGTCAGGCTACTTCTTCACATGATTGATAGATGTTTTTAGATTCCCTGGTTTTCTAGAGCCATACTTTATCCACTGGTTTCACAGACAAGGCTTAAGATAGTCCCAGACTAAAATACATGTTTGAGCATGTAAATTGAAAGCAACTTGCACTGACATATTTGAAAATACTGCCATTGTTTTGTCTCAAGATGCACACCAGTGATATTTTTTTTCTAAGGCACATTTATAAAATCTACTTAACTGTCCGAATTAGCTAAGGCCTAATCCTGGTTTAATCTAAACCCTGTCTGTGAAACCAAGTGTGTTTCCTTAGCAGTCATGCCTTGGGTTCTTGTGCAGTGCTTTGATATCTCTTCACTTTCATTTCAGATTTGATGGTGTTTGAGAAACTTGCAAATTTAGTTCAAAGACAAAACTAGTACTTTCTGCATTGTCTTGGAAAAATTATGAATCCAAATAATCCCACAGTAGAGTAGACTGAATACATATTAAATAAGCACAGTGAGCAAGTTTTAAAGAGTGCTTGTTTGGCTCAAGTAATCTTCTTTTCTGCTTTATATTTCTTTCAGTGTGTCCTGGGTTCTAATGCAAGAGGGCGGTGTTAACGAGTGAAAAGAAGCCCCAAATTTTCCAGCTCCTTGCCCACAAACTTTTAGAGGCAACACCATCGCATCCTGACCACAAACTGCAGGTTGCATTCATTCACAGAATGACTGTTGCGACGGGCGACCCAGTTGATGAAGCCGCAGCTCACCCGGGTCAGCCACAGGACACATACGACCCGGAACCAGACCATGAGTGCTGCGAAAGGGTGGTCATTAACATCTCTGGCCTGCGCTTTGAGACTCAGCTCAAAACTCTGTCTCAGTTCCCAGAGACATTGCTCGGGGATCCCAAAAAGAGGATGCGCTATTTTGACCCTCTGAGGAACGAGTACTTTTTTGACAGGAACCGGCCAAGTTTTGATGCCATTCTCTATTACTACCAATCAGGCGGAAGACTGCGGAGGCCTGTGAATGTGACATTGGATATTTTTTCTGAGGAGATACGTTTTTATGAGCTCGGTGAAGAAGCCATTGAGATGTTCAGGGAGGATGAAGGATTTATTAAGGAAGAGGAGAAACTCCTGCCAGAAAATGAGTTTCAGAGGCAGGTTTGGCTGCTCTTTGAGTATCCTGAAAGTTCAGGGCCTGCCCGGATTATTGCCATCATTTCAGTCATGGTCATTCTCATATCTATAGTCAGTTTTTGCCTGGAGACGCTCCCGATTTTTCGCAATGATGAAATGGAGATGCACAAAGCGCAAGCAACCAACTCCAACTCAACAATTAGCTACACCTCCACCTACTTTACTGACCCTTTCTTCATCTTGGAGACTCTTTGCATCATATGGTTCTCCTTTGAGTTCCTGGTGCGGTTCTTTGCATGTCCCAGCAAAGCTGGCTTCTTTGTCAATATAATGAACATCATTGATATTGTGGCTATAATACCTTACTTTATCACCTTGGGCACGGAGCTAGCAGAGAAGCCAGAGGATGGTCAGCAAGGACAGCAGGCCATGTCACTTGCCATTTTGAGGGTCATCAGATTAGTACGAGTCTTCAGGATCTTCAAACTTTCTCGTCATTCGAAAGGGCTGCAGATTCTCGGCCAAACGCTCAAGGCCAGCATGAGGGAGCTTGGGCTGCTTATCTTCTTTCTCTTCATTGGAGTCATCCTTTTTTCAAGTGCCGTCTACTTTGCAGAAGCGGACGAGCCTGACTCACAGTTTGTAAGCATCCCCGATGCCTTCTGGTGGGCAGTGGTTTCAATGACAACAGTAGGGTATGGTGACATGGTTCCAACTACCATTGGAGGCAAAATTGTGGGATCCCTCTGCGCTATCGCGGGTGTGCTGACCATTGCCTTGCCCGTGCCTGTCATAGTCTCAAACTTCAACTACTTCTACCATCGAGAGACAGAAGGTGAGGAACAGGCCCAGTACCTTAACGTGACCAGTGTTCCCAAGATAGATTCATCAGAGGACCTGAAAAAGAGCCGCAGCGGGTCAACCATGAGCAAATCTGACTACATGGAAATTCAAGAGGCTGTTAACAACAGCAACGAGGACTTTCGAGAGGAGAACATCAAGACTGGCAACTGCACACTGACCAACACTAACTATGTTAACATCACCAAAATGCTTACAGATGTATAACCGCTTTGAACTGCCTTTGACGAAGAAGGTGAGATAAAGAAGGGGTGTGCAAACCCCAGTTTTGAAGGCTTCGCACGCCTCATGGAAGAGTTTCAAGTTGGGAGATTTGAAATGTGTCCATTTGAGTGAAGGATCAGTGAAGAAGACCTGTCCATCATTCCATCTCCATTCCCTCTCGCAAGTTCTGGGAAACTTGGTTGGTGGGGGACGTTGTTTTGCATTTTTGTGTTCAGTGTCTGCATGGAGTTTGTCTATTCTGTGTGACTGTGCTAGTAGTCGGTCTGCTTGCAACAGTAGCCAATCGTAGCCTAACCAGTAGATACAAGCGTAGCATAGAGGGACCAATTCCTGACTCCCATTTCCCCATTCACTGCCAACCTGAGGACCCCTTGAGTCTTTTTTGAGTGTATTTGTACCTAGGAAGAACAAGAATGTTGTCACTCCAAATTGATTAGTGGCATATAAAACATGGATGAGATAATAACATATTCGTGAAAAATAACCATGGAGGATGTATTTCTCTGTGAATGCACAAACGCTGCCTGTCCTGCCAGCCGCAACAGCGTACCATGTGCGGTACCTAAAAATTTTACATTCCACCTTGTGATGAAGAAATGCATCCATTACCCACTCTGGAGGTCTGGAAGATGGGTTATGTGGCCCGTTTTTTTCCCTCTTTCGCTGCCAGCATACTAGGATCTCAGTGTGCCCCGTGTTAGAGTAAACAGACCTGAAAGTGGAGTGGAGAGTGTTTTGAAGTTGCCCTTTTTTCCATCGTCGTCATTCCACTACTGCATGAACATCTGCCCTCCATTGCATCATTTCCTTCCGTCACTTACTTTTCCCAGCGTTGTAAGCTTCCAAGCATTCCATGTGTATGAGAAATGTCTTTTGTAACGAAGATCTACCCCTACAAGCACCTGATGGGGGGTTGCAGGAGTGTAGATATTTAACTGTGACATTGCAGCCAACAACAGCAAAACACTAGCTCGCTCACTCAAGTCAGGTCACCAAAGATGAAGTTCACTGCCGCTATTTATTGCATTTTTATGTTGTTTTTACATTTTAGTGCCATTTCATGGTGCATCCTGCTCATAATATGATGCTGGAGAATTTCGATAAAACTTGTATGAAAATGATGCTTCCTTGAATAGCTTTTGTAAGAGATAGGAAATACTTTACTACACTTGTGGTGCATGTCTGGTACACATTCCTTGTAGCATGCATGTAGTAAGAATGATACTTATACAATTAGAAATAAGTATTCATATCTTTATCAATATAAATATTTTTCTCTGTGAGATTAACCGTATGTGCAATATTATAAATGCTTGTTTTTTTTTTAAGGTTGCAAGATTTTGCAAATCGTTTTCTATGTTAGTAGGCTAATACATTGGTTGGGGAGTAATAGCCCACTTTCAGGGTCGAATACCAGGAAGGTTGTTCATTACTTAGTTTGTTTTAATTAAGCAAGCGAGAGTGAGATGCACCAATTAAAATGAGCATTTCAAAGCACCACATTTGGATAAGGGGGGATATAACTTTAAAAAATCTCAATCCCTGATTTAATAACAAGGGATTCTGATGGTTTTTGTCCCATTAAATGTTGGTTGGTTTGTTTGTGACCTGTCTAGTCTGTAGCCTATTATCATAACTAAAGATGGTTTACTCAGTCTTTTGTGCTTAATGTTAAAGACCTCATGAAATCAAACTTGGACTTTTGCCGTTTTTAAGTATATTAAGATATAATATCATATTTTTCTTTCTGAGAAAATTTCTTAAATTTGGCCAATTAAATGCTCTCTAGAACGAGAACGTCCTAATGTTATAGTGGATCCGGGTTTGGCTGGGTAGCCTAGTCCCTGCTGGTAGATGATGTAACTACACCATTATGCATTTAAGAATATGTCTTAATTATTAATGGACATTGAAATGTAGCCATGTATATTTATGAAATAATATATTTAATGCAACAAATAAATTATATATTTATACACACACACACACACACACATATCTATATTAGTGCTGTCAATCGGTTAAAATAATAACTAATCACAAATTTTTCATATTTATATTGTAATAATTTCACAGTTACTGTAAAAATAAATGTAGAAACAAATTAAATACAGTATATTTTAAATATTTGTTGAAATAGCATCTTTTTTTATGAATAAAGGCCAGTATCACTGATACTAACACTGATACTGATGTCTTAATGAATTATTATTATTTTGTTTTAAATTTAAGGGAACTTAAAACAGTCTTGACACTAACCCATTATAATAAATGTCAAATTAACCTGTGGCCTTCATACCTGTCTAACCTTTCGGAAATATCCAAAAATGTATAATAAAGTTATCAAACAGTCTGCACTGCATAAATAATAAATTAATCATAGATTGATCCTTATTAAAGCTACACCTTTCTCTGTTACCTTTGTTCTTTGATTGGCATTAATGACAGGCATCACAGTAACTGATTTATTAGGCTGCTGTCACTTTAAGATCTGCCGTTGCCGAACATGATGCAGATCTGACGCGCTGTCACGCGCATCTCATTTTCTCACAACTCTTTAAGTTCATTTAAGACGTTATTTAACTCATTTAAGACTGCTCTTATGAGAATAGTCAACAAAACGGACATATTGGGTGTATTATTGTTCATACAAGTACAAAATAGAACTTGATTCTAGTACGCTGTCTGTTCGTGCGTTACTGGCATGCGTCTTTCTGTGTGTCGTGTGTGTGTGTCACATAGACAGGACATTCACAGTAAGTGTGTTCTCTTTCGTCTTGTCGCGCTTGAATGGTTTGAAAGCATTTGCATGAATAAGAGCGTGATCATATAATGTAACGCTAGTCAAAGGATGACAATGGATGCTGCGTTAATTGTATAAAATATTTGTAACACATTAAACTGAAAAAAAAATTATTGTATTCTTTAATGCAGTAATTTTGACAGCACTAATATATATATTTGATTTTTTTACTTTTTACTTCTTCTCTTTTATTAACCCCCCTAGTCTTTAGTCATAACATTGTTTTTGAGAAACTATTTCATGGGGTCTTTAAAGTGGCAAATATCAGCAGAAAACCTCAGGACCTATGCAATTTATAGATGAGAAGTAGAAAAGCTCTGTGGTAATTAAACCCAACGTACCCTACAACCCCAGTTTAAACATGTTCAAATGCCCAAGGTTTTTTCTCAGAATTAGATTCACTCCACTGCCAAACTACTTGGCACATCTCCCTGCCACTGTTATGCTGGCCTAATGAGATGTAGACCTCCTGCCATCGAAGCTAAACAAATTCTCTTTGAAAACGTAGCTTCTTAGTGACTGCCATATCCAAGAACATGGTTTCCCATAGCTTCAGTCGGAGAGGGATGTCTGAACCCATGCTAAGCCATGTTACCTGCTTTCGCCAGTTTTAGCAAGTTTTTAGTGGTTTAAGCAGAGATTGATAAAAGCGTACTGCAGAAGTGTCTCACAGACTTGGAAAAGTGCGTGACATACTGCAGCCATTAGTTTTATGTTCAGCCTTAATGGATGTGCTGTAGCTGCTTTTCCACCATCAGGCCGATCGGTTCTAATAATGGAACGGAAGCACGGTGTGACACGATTACAAACCGCTCTGGACCCAGAATTCTCATCACGGTTGTCTAATCATGCCGATCCCGTGCTGGTAGAAAGTGATGTCGCCACGCAGGATTGGTAACTTGTATGTTACCTGGCTACCAGTTTCTCTGTAGCTGGCCAAGCATGCTATTTGAGCAAAGTTAACGCACATTAATAATAAAATTAAAAGAAATCATCCTCCATAACATGATCGCTATTTAGGCCTACATCTCATATCCTCTGTAAACTCACAAATACATTTGTATTTCATTCCAAAGAGCCCCGTTATCAGCCCCACAGTGGCAAATGAAATTGTTAAATGATATCCGTACTGGCTAGGCCGGATCGGCACGGATTGGAATGGTTAAGCAACGAGAACCGTTTGGCCTGACAGGGGAAAAGCACCTTTTGTCTCTAGAAGAGACATTACACATTGAATTTCTGTTTAGAACACCTTTGTTACAAATCCACAGAGCCGCTAAAGGGACATGGTGATGAAAAAAATGGAATGGAAAATGAAACCATATCCATACTGGCTGGCCCAGATCGGCACGGGATGGAACAGTAAAGCAAAGATAACAGTTTGGCTTGATGCTCACAAAAATGTTAGGTTTTTCGGAGAAATGCAACCTTTTTGCGAAAATGCAAAAGCTTTAAAATATATTTTTCACCCCATCCCATATTTGTTCCACCACCATGTCCCTTTAGGAACTTGCTGATTTATACTTCTACGTCAGACCTACACCATAGCCTCCATGCCATAGATTAAACCGAGACGAGACGTTTCCTTTCAGCCGCTCACGTTCAACGTTACGTCAGCACTGAATAGCAAATTGGGGATCGGTAATTCCCAATTCGTCAGTTTAGTTCTGACGTAAAGTCTCAATTCCCTCCTTCGGGGAACGAGACGGATTCCCAATTTGTCGGTTCAGTTCTGACGTAACGCCTCTATTCCCTTCTTCAGGGAACGAGGGATACATACGTAACCGAGACGTTCCCTTTCAGACGTTACATCAGAACTAAACTCACGAATTGGGGATCGCTAAGTCCCAATGCGTAACGTTGAATGTGAGCGGCTGTTTAGGAACGAGGCGAATTCCCAATTTGTCGATTGATTTCCGGCATATTGTCTCCGTTCCCTCCTTAAGAGAGTGAAGGCTACATACGTAACCGAGACGTTCCCTTTTAGTCGCTCACATTACGTCAGAACTGAACCAATGAATTGGGGATCGTTAAGTCGCAAAGCGTCGGTTCAGTTCCGACATAACGTTTAACGTGAGTGACTGAAAGGGAACGAGAAGAATTCCCAATTCGTCGGTTCAGTTCCATTCCTTCAGGGAACGAGGGTTACACACGTAACCGAGACTTTTCATTAATAATTCTGCGTCGTTGTCTGCATCAACGTGCAATTACACATGAAGACCGCTAATAGGCAGTGTCCACGGGCATATTGATGGTGTAACCCACAGTATCAAGGCAAAAGTCGAAGAAGCAACAGCTTTTTGTGTACGTTGTTGGAGAAGCAGCAGTGATTGTGGCAAATAGACAGCGAATTTTGTTGCAGATTGAGTTAAATATCGAAGAACATCTTCGTTTTCACTGTAGTTATGTCGCAGGTGGAAATGCATGTGAGGAAATGTGAGCTGTCGCAAATTATAATTTTTTGAGCTGAGGGAGGGGTTCTAGCTGACCAATCACAGCGCTTGCGATCTGTGTAGAATTGACGCACTGTTACATTTTTGGAGAGATGCATGTCAGGCTACGATGTAGGGCGAAGGTTCAACAGAAGTATACATCAGCCTTAAGAGGGATTTGAGACACCAAAAAAAGTTCTTGTTGACTTATTTGTTTTAGTTTTAAGGCATTTATTCATATATAAAATGATTTGCCTCCATTGCATTATCAACTTTACATAGTTTAGAATGAAACTGGATTTTTTCATCTTCTCATATTTACCTTCACTGATACTGCCACATCCTACGTACGTAAATGACTTAAACGAGGATGCTTGTTCATTGCGTTTCTTAATGTTTTTTGTTATTTGAATGTTTTGATCATGTGTGTTGTTGAATGCATGCAGAAGTCCTTTTATAATCTTTGTCCATTCAAATGATGGTATGCATCATGTCTGTCCATGCAAATGATGGTATGCAGTAATTGGACAAGCCCGTTTACACTGTCAGGGCTACAAATCATCTCATCCATTGAGACAAAGGAATCCTAAAGATGTTGTAATTTTAGTAAGCGTAGAAAAATGCGTTTAACTGATGCTCTCAAAGTATCATATTTAATGGCATCTCCATAGCTGCCTCATTCTGTCTGAATCTGTGAATATATTGTTTTGTTATATATTCACTCTGACATTTGGTCTGTACATTTGTATTACTGTAGAGATTTCGGATACTTTTAAAGCCTATATATGAACAGCTTTGTGACGATACTTTCCAAGAATCCGCTGCTTTCATTGTTGTCTTAAAAGCTATAGCTTTATAAAACACCTGCGCCATGTACCGCAGTTTCTTAATAGTGGGAAATTCACAGCTGCAATTATATCCTTTAAACCTTATCCAAATGTATTGTAGTATAAGTATACTTCATGTACGTTAAGCACAAACACTGGGGAAAAAAATGAACCTCTAACTGTAATTATCATAGAAGCTTTGCCTATTGATTACTGCAGTATATAAATGTATCAGCAATCAAATCAAGCCTTTATATCTAATCAATATTCAACTGAATGTCATTACAGGCTTAACTGTTCACACTCAGGCATGTTTTATGGAGAAAAAATCATATGCCCTCATTTGTACATGCAATATGGATATACAGTGTATATATATATGGATGGGTGGATGAATGAACAAAAAGATGGATGAAAATACCAAGATTAAGAGGATAGGTGAGTGATTCAGATAAAGAACAGAACAGAGGTCTTTTGGGATGGATGGAGGTAGGAGCTATGAACTAGCATCTCATCTTGTTTTGAAGTGAAAGCTAGGCCTTGTTTACACTGTGCATTAGTCCGATTTGCTTTCTAAATCCATTTATTTATTTGTTTTTGGACTGACCGTCTACACTATAATGTTGCAAGTGATTAGATCTGTTGGTTAACACAGTGTACTCAATATCCAGTGCAGTGTGTTGACATTGATCACTATCATAATGACTTAAGCATTAGCATAATGCTAAGCTACTGCAGCTGAGACACATGGAGTGTATTTTACTCATTCAGTGCACTCATTCACATGTAGTATAGCGGATGTCACATATAGGTTACCACATGTTAAAAAAAGTGAGCGAAAATGGGTGACTTAGAATACAACTAGAGACATTGTACATTGTCTGTGACGTTATATACATGCTAACCCCTGAATTACAAAAACACAACACCATTCATAGGCTACCCTCGTGGAAAAGAAGTGTGCTTAATTGTATTGAATGTGCACTTTTAGTGTACTTCATATCTTACAAGTATATTTGTTTACACTTTATTTTACGGGGACATTGTTACAGTGTAACTGAGTAATGAGAAATATTAAGTACCTGAGTAATGTTGATTAACTACATATACTTACTATAGGGTTATTGTAGGATTAGGGTGTGGTTTAGGGTTAGTTGCATGAAATTATGCATCATTTAATGTTATTAATATGGTAAGTACATGTAACATGGGTAACAAGCAAACTGTAAAATAAAGTGTTACCGTATATTTTTACAAAACTACACGTGCAGTTATAATATATGGACCTGCAGATATTAAAACTTAAAAATGAACGAAATAACAGGCCACTTAAGTGTACTTAAATTTACTTTCACCACTGGTTCGTAACACGCTTAAGTAGACTTTAAAAAAAGTGCACTTTGTAATAATGTCAAATTAAAAGTTTTACTTAAAGTACATCTTAAATCTTTATGTTTTAATAATCCATTGTTGTGCTTTAAAGAAGTGCTCTTATCTGACGTGTTGACTAACATACTAAAGTACATGTAAAGTATTGGTTATAATTTTGACTTAAGTGTGTTATTTAATGTTACATTTATAGTTCATATATTTTATGTCCTAAATTGCTGTTTCATCATTATAAAATATATTTAAATTCAAGAAACAAGTTTCAATAAAAATGACATACAAATGACATACTTTAACCATATTTCAAAGACAATAGAAGTAATTATAAAATTTAAGTCCTACTTAAGCACTCTTAAGATCAACAAATTGCATTTATTATAAATTTAAATTACAATACATTTTTATTTAATTATAAATAACGTGCAATTAAGTGTCAGAGTTAAGTTCACACTTAAGTATATTATTTTAAAGTTTTATTATTTATATTATTTCTGCAATAAGTACTCTTTTTATAAGTATGCTTAAGTGTACTTCTTTTCCACAAGAGTACCGAAGCACATTTCCAAATTTCAAGCCACTTGTGAATGTGGTTTGGGTTAAGTTTGCACATCGGATATACTGAAAAATATATATTTTTTGCTGCCTGTGTGAATAAGGCCTTGTAGAAGTATGAAAGGCAAACCTTTTACTGCTTGTAAAAGCTCATGTTATCTTTCTATGTAATAGCTCAACTCTCTCCACCCTCTGTGGAAGTACTCTTGATGTCAGCGGGTTGACGGATAATGAACTGTGCACATCAGCGGATGAGCTGAGGTTTTAGGTGTTGGTCTGCATGTGTCTATGTGTATATGTGACATTGTCCCCACATTGTCATCCAGGAGGCCTAATCTTTCATTTCTTGTACAGAGCCTTTTTTTTCTAGGATAAAGAAGAAGAAGAAAAAAAAAAAAAAACTTGAACTGAACACAATAACACAACAAAGAGAAGAGAAGAGATGGAGGACTCAATACATTCTCTGGATGTGATAAATATCGTGCACTTTACAAGGACCACTGGACACTAATGCTAAACCTAAAAGACAATCTTGGAAAGAGAACAAGAGATGCTTCTTTTCCTTCCAAAAGATTATAACTGTAAAGAGATCTATATATAATGATTATGAGGATGAGTATAAATCATGATAAGCTTACAACGACTCCTGATTATTTCTGTGTCACTTCAAATATGGGATGATGGTGATGTTGGTCGATTTATTGATGATACTATTGGTTGCTTTCATTAATCCTCTCTTAGCTAATTGCCATGTGACCCTGGACCATATGTGATATGTTGCACAGGTAATAGCCAACAATACATTGTATGTGTCAAAATGATCGATTCTTCTTTTATGACAAAAATCATTAGGATATTAAGTAAAGATTGTTTTATAAGGATATTTTGTAAATTTCCTACCGTATATATATATATATATATATATATATATATATATATATAATAGAGTAATATGCATTGCTAAGGACTCCATTTGGACAACTTTAAAAGCGATTTTAAACTAAATTATAAAAAAAATGTTTTGCACCCTCAGATTCCAGACTGTCAAATAGTTGTATCTCAGCCAAATATTTTCCTATCCTAACAAACTTCAATTGAAAGCTTATTTATTCATGATGTATAAATCTCAATTTCAAAAAATTAACTGGTCTAGGGTCACATATTATATAATATTTGAAACTGTGCCAAAAATGAAAGTAATGTCATGTTTTTTAAAGAGTTTGTAGAAGGTTGCAAAGGCCTGTTCACACCAAGAACAATATAACGATAACTATATTAGCAGACAATATTGCTCTGTATATTATAAGCGCACACAGGTTGTCATCTACCACCTTAAATGCTCAAGCTCTTAAAGCAGGACGGATTCTGATTGGCTGTTTTTACAATTCATCAACTGCAATGTAAGACAAAAATTACCTTTAGGGGTACAACAGCTTGTCCCTGGGGCAGTACCCTTAAAAGTAAAACCTTGTACTCTTTTCACCCTTAAAAGTTGCATATTAAAAAATTATTGTGATTTTACCGGTAAAAGACTGTAGAAATGCTACGGTGAAAAACAGTTAACTGGTCAACAAAGTTTCCGTACTATAGAGCCTACAGTGAATAACTGTAATAGACCTTAATTTTAATGTAATTTTACAGTAAAATATCATTAAATGTATAGTTTTTGGAAGTGAAAAAGAACAAGTCGTTGTGTGATTTACAGTAAAAAACGGTAAATTGATATTTACAAGGCACCGTCTATATTAGTATTGTCCTCCTAAAAGGTGCTTGTGATGAGCTTTGATTCATCATGTGACTCTCATCACCACTGTGATTTGTGGTTGTCAGTATATCAAAAATACATAACAGATATTAGTATTTCAATAGGTTGGTAATTTAATATGATTTCAGTTAATGAAATACGGTTATTTACTGTAAAATTAACTTAAATCTGTAAAACCTAAAATGTTGCTACCATATTTTTTACGGTAAAGTTCTGGCAACCATAGCTGCCAGTTTTTTTACCGTAAATTTTATGGGGATTTTATTTTACAGTGAGTAGCAATTTGTATCTTAAGGAACTACTATGAACCTTTTAGTTGTAAAAAAGGTACAAAGATGTCCTTTTAAGAGTACTGCTCCAGTGCTTTTTGCACATTTTATTAAAAAAAAAAAAAATCTCTGAAAGTGATTTCAAAATATTGTGCCATTATCGTTATAGTTGGTCTGGACTATTTTATATTTAGAATGATTTTTAGAACTATATCTTTGGCTTTTCAAAACTTAAGGCCCTTCTCACAGAGGATGATAATTGTAATGACAGTGTTCTCTTTGCTGTTCACAAGGCCATTGTACATCGTTCTGTTGCTCTTGAGCACTAGCGAGCAGAAAGAGCTGCCTAAATGCATTGTGTTGTGCTCCTAAGTGAAGCAAAATGCACTCTGTGTTGCACTGAGAAAGCAAAGTCATCTATTTATAATCGACTCCTTATGGGCTGATAGATAACCTGTGGGAGAGCAAACATTTCCAGCTTCCCGCGACAGGCTAAGATCGCACCTTTCACCAGCCGTTTGTCCCATCTGTTCTAGTTTAGCTCAACTGGTCCAAAGCTGCCCAACACTATTACCACCCCACTGTCGCAACCTCAGGTGTTTTCTTCTGCTTCAGATGCCTCTGTTCTCTTATATTGTTTGTGAAAGGGGGCGACAGACTGTCTGAGAGGAGATAGCATGAAGTAGACAGGAGTCCTGGCAGCTGAGGGCTATTGATCCAAACAAAGCCATCTGACAGAATCTGAGTCTCTTTCAGAGCCAAAAAAAACAAAAAAACAAAACAGCGATCGTTACTTCAGGTCCAAAAATATTTTAGTTATATTAATGTCATTTATTTGAAAGATTATGATGCTTCGGTGGTTCTCTGGTGGTTTCGCTTCAAAACCTTGTTAGTAAACCTTACAGTTTGAATAGATGTTGACAACAAAGTGATTTCACCTCCCTTTTCATTTCTTTACAAATGATTACTTTGTGGTTAGTTGAAATTATTCACATTTAGCATTACTTTTCTCCACTGTCCTATCAAAACAGCAAACTATTTTCGCCTAACTAAAACATTACTGTAAAACCTACATCTAAAATATGAACGATTATTAAAAATGTTGGATGTTGATCCACGAACATGTCCTGTTTGAAACTAGAGTTTCTTCTCTGTTGAAGAAAATAATTCTAGATTCGCTTGAGAGAAAGAAGTGTGCTTCATTTTATTTAATGTGCACAAATATATTTTTAAGCTATGAAGTACATCAATTGCTTAGGTAAAAAAAAAAAAAAAAAAACTGTACTTGAAGATAATATAATATTAAACAATAAATAAAAGGTCACAACCTAATTTTTCTGACAGTTGTTTTAATAGTCTTCTGCCATGCTTCAAAGAACACATTACAATTATGCTTTAAATAATACCTATGTGTTGACTAACATACTAAATCACATGGAAAGTACTTGAATATATACTGTAATTTGAACTGTAAGCCGCGTTTCCACCGCTGGAACTTTCCCCAGGAACTAGGGACTTTGGGGTGGTACTCGGTGTGTTTCGACCACAGGAACCGGGGTCTAAATAAAGTAAAGATTTCCCCCTCATAACGGCCCTGCTCGCGAGGCAGTACTTTTTCAAAGTTGAGGAACTTTTGGGGGTGGGACTTGGACGCTGAACATGCTGATTGGTTGAGCTCATGCAGCATTTTATTTCAACTTAAAAGTCATTTGCGGTGCGTGCGGTAAGAGTCGTTTGCTATTCAAATCAACAATGGAGTTTAAAAAATACGACCGATGGACCGACAACGAGGTTCAGGCTTTATTGAGTTTATTTGCAGAAGACAAAATACAGTGGGCCTCTGGAAAGTCGTGTGTAGTCCAACGTAACCGGACTAATCTTCACGGTACTTTAGAAAACGTAGACAGCAGCAGGTCTAGGGGAAAAAGAGTTCCTGGGACAAATTGTTCCGGGTAATTTTGGTGGAAACGGGGCTGTAGTGTATTATTTGATGTTGCATTATACAGGTGCTGGTCATATAATTAGAACATCATAAAAAAGTTTATTTATTCCACTAATTCCATTCAAAAAGTGAAACTTGTATATTATATTCATTCATTACACACAGACTGATATATTTCAAATGTTTATTTATTTTAATTTTTATGATTATAACTGACAACTAAGGAAAATCCCAAATTCAGTATCTCAGAAAATTATAATATTACTTAAGACCAATACAAAGAAAGGATTTTTTTAAGTCTTGGCCAACTGAAAAGTATGAAGATGAAAAGTATGAGCATGTACAGCACTCAGTACTTAGTTGGGGCTTCTTTTGGCTGAATTACTGCAGCAATGCGGCGTGGCATGGAGTCGATCAGTCGGTGGCACTGCTCAGGTGTTATGAGAGCCCTGGTTGCTCTGATAGTGGCCTTCAGCTCTTCTGCATTGTTGGGTCTGGCATATCGCATCTTCTCTTCACAATACCCCATAGATTTTCTATGTGGTCACGGTCAGGCGAGTTTGCTGGCCAATTAAGAACAGGGATACAATGGTCCTTAAACCAGGCACTGGCTGCTTTGGCATTGTGTGCAGGTGCCAAGTCCTGTTGGAAAATAAAATCTGCATCTCCAGTTGGTCAGCAGCAGGAAGCATGAAGTGCTTTAAAACTTCCTGGTATACGGCTTTGTTGACTTTGGACCTCAGAAAGCACAGTGGACCAACACCAGCAGATGACATGGCACCCCAAACCATCACTGACTGTAAAACATTACACTGGACCTCAAGCAATGTTGATTGTGTGCCTCTCCTCTCTCCCTCTCGACTCTAGGACCCTGATTTAGAAAGGAAATGCAAAATTTTGTTTCATCAGAAAACATAACTTTGGACCACTCCAGTCCTTTTTGTCTTTAACCCAGACGTGACATTTCTGACGCTGTCTGTTGTTCAAGAGTGGCTTGACACAAGGAATGGGACAGCTGAAACCCATGTCTTGCATACGTCTGTGCGTAGTGGTTCTTGAAACACTGACTCCAGCTGCAGTCCACTCTTTGTGAATCTCCCCCACATTTTTTAATGGGTTTTGTTTCACGATCCTCTCTAGGGTGTGGCTATCCCTATTGCTTGTACACTTTTTTCTGCCATATCTTTTCCTTACTTTCGCCTATTAATTATGCTTTCCTTACTTTACTCTATTAATTATGCTTTGACACAGAGCTCTGTGAACAGCCAGCCGCTTTTGAAATGACCTTTTGTGTCTTGCCCTCCTTGTGCAAGGTGTCAATTGTCGTCTTTTGGAAAACTGTCAAGTCAGCAGTCTTCCCCATGATTGTGTAGCCTACAGAACTAGACTGAGAGACCATTTAATGGCGTTTGGAGGTGTTTTTAGTTAAATAGCTGATTAGAGTGTTGCACCAGGTGTCTTCAATATTGAACCTTTTCACAATATTCTAATTTTATGAGATACTGAATTTGGGATTTTCCTTAGTTGTCGGTTATAATCATCAAAATTAAAATAAATAAATATTTGAAATATATCAGTCTGTGTGTAATGAATGGAATTAGTGAAATAAATCAACTTTATGATGATATTCTAATTATATGACCAGCACCTGTATATTTTAAACATTAAATGGCAACATCGTCATTATAAATGTGTCATTTCAAATATATTTAAATACATGACAACATTTTTTTAATAGAAATGGTATTTAAGTATACTATAAATACCATATAGGCCTAATATAAAATGTACTCTAAAAATGATCAGTTCTAGCCTGACAAGCCAGACCCACATAAAGATGTTGGGTCTGGAAACTCACCATTGGCAGGGCTCAAACCAAGGGGCAGGATAAATGGTTGTCTTTCAAATTCCCTCTGCATGCAATAGCACCATGAGCGCCACAACCAACCAGAGCGAAGAAGAAGGTGAAGCCATTCTAATGTTAGTTGATAGACTATCCGGACTATCCGTATCCGGTCGGCAAACCTCCGAACACATCTTCTTTTCTTAAGATTGGCTTCAGTGCCGTTCTTTGTTCCTTTCTCAAAGAAAAGCTTAAGTTTTCCAGAGTCGCGGCCAAAGCTGATTCAAAAGACTGCTGTTCGTCAGCTTCTTTGTTTACGAGTAGCACACAGAACCTCCGCAACTCTGCCGTGACGTACCGTCATTATGTTAAGCCCGCCCACCGACTCTACACACGCTGTGATTGGTTTTTCCAGCTCTCAGGTCTACCAAGAGTTGCTAGACTACACTCGGCAAAATACAATTTCTGCCGCTAGGGTGCGTCTAGATTTCTAGGCTAGATCAGTTGACTTAACTTTAAAAAAGTAAACCATGCATAATCAAAGAAATTTTATTAAAAAAAAATATTAAATGAAATTGTAATTAATTAATTAATCAATTAATAATTAAGGCAACAGGTTTCATCACTTTTTTTTAAGTCAAATTTTAAGTTTTTAATATAAAAGTCCAACTTATGTGGGTCAGAATTATTCTAAAGTTCAAACTATAATACATTTTACCTTTTTTTTTAAAATTGAGATTTTTACATAATTTGAAAGCTAAATAAAAATAATAATCTATAAATCTATACATAAGCTTTCTATTGATGTATGGTTGGTAGGATATGACAATATTTTGCAGAAATACAACTATTTAAAAATCTGGAATCTGAGGGTGCAAAACATTTTTAAGTTGTTCAAATGAAGTCCTTAGAAATGCATATTACTACTAGTAATACATTTTTTATATATTTTTTTGTATGTACAAAATATTAATGGAACATTATCTGTACTTAATATCCTAATGATATTGTCATACAACAAATTAATAAATAATTAATATTTTTTATATAATAATAAAATAATTAAAAAATAATTTTGACCCATACTGTTGGCTATTACCACAAAAATTTACTAGCCCAGTTAACATGAAATGAAGTGTCCAAAATTACAATCATTTCACACTTTAAAATGTATTATTTTCACAATTACTCTTTTTTAAATGTGTGCACTTCTTTTTCACAAGGCTTCATGTGTAAAGCCCTATTCGTATTTCATACGGGATTACTTTTAAAGGGTAGATGGAGTAATTTTATCACATTGTAATATTATCATCACAGGACGTCTGTAATATTAATGGCCAATTGGCATGGGATAAGAAATCTCAGTAAAACTAGCAGAAGTGGGAGGGGTAACTCAATTTACGCAGTTGCTTCCTGATATCGCAAACTCATATAATCTATATATAACCTATATATAACAGTTAGGTCCGGTCGCACGATTTATTAATAAAATGTATTCAATTCTGATTGGATTCTCTTGGTAATAGGCACTTATAAAGCTAAAATAAGTCATGTGCCTCTGACAAGTGCTTTCAAGCTTTATTTTATCTGAATGGTAAGCAGAAAACACTTGAGGTTTGCCACAGACTTGTCCCACCCCTAGAACGCAACTGAGTGCTTTTTTTTGGTAATAACTACCCCACCTCTCTATTTTAAACTAATCCCATCCGAATAGGTGCTTAAGTCTATATCAATGACATACAAATAGGCCATATTTAATTTAAACTTACCACTTTCTCATTCAGATTTAAGCTGCAACTCATAAGCTAATAAAGTACCAACTAATTCACCACTAGTTGTACCATAGAGAGCCATTCACTGATGAACCCCGACTGCTGTTCTGTAACTACTTGCATTTGGCCTGGGAAAGTAGGACAGGGAACTGCTGGGAAGAGTCCGCTGGGATATGTAGCTTTACAGCTAGATTAATATATGTATGACGGAGGGAAGCAGAGCCGGGTGCAGTGAGAGCAGGTAGTTTCCTGATGCTGCGCTAATAGAAATGTATCATCTCATGTTCCTTATTAGCGGAGCAAAGAAACCTGCAAGAACTGCACACTCTCAGAAAAAAAGGGTACAAATGATGTCACTGGGGCGGTTGTGTTACTTGTGTACCGCCCCAGTATCAGCTTTTGTACCTTTTTTTTGTTGTTGTTGAGAGTGTTCATAAGAGTTGAGTGAGGTTACAGACTGAAAAGTGAGTGAGTTAGTTATTGTATGAAAGATATGATTTGGACATGCTTACAGTCAGTGTTGTTAATGTTAAAGGATTTGTTCACTTCAAAATGAAAGTTCCCTCACCCCGATCCCATCCAAGATGTTTTATTAATTTTTTAGGAAAACATTCCAGGATTTTTCCCCATATAATGGACTTCAATGGCAACCAACGGGTTGAAGGTACAAATAAATATAGTTTCGAAGGGCTTCAGAGGCTCTGCACGATCCCAGACGAGTAATAGTGTCTTATCTAGCAAAACATCAGCCATTAAAAAAAGAAAACAAAAGATCTTTTGACTGCAGATGGTTTTGTAAATGAAGCACGGTGTAATAGAGAATTCGCAAAGAAACTTTTGTTGACAGATGACGCAGCAACTGTTTTAGAAATCAGCAAACAGTAAATCATTTCATAAAGCATAAATGACGGATAATGCATGGATAATATTTTCAAAAAACTCATGTGCAACAGCAAAATGTGCATTGATACTGTTTCCTATGTAATTAAGGCTGTTAGCAGAGGTGTAAAGTACTAGAATAATTTTACTTGATTACTGTACTAAGTCTTATTTTGGGGGATTTTTACTTTACTTGAGTACAATTAAAAATCAATACTTTTACTTTTATGTAATAAAATTTTTAAAGAAAAAAAAGTACTTTTTACTCCTTAACATTTTTTGTACTTTTTTCTATTTTCCCTTGCTATAACCAAATTTAAATGTAGTTATTCTGCCATTGAGATTCATTTTCACATTCCATGAAACTGGCCAGACATGTTTATTGGTCCTTTGGAAGTGACGTCATGTCGCATCAATTTCTACAATGCACAGCACCTTGACCTGGAAATTAGAGTGAGAGGCTTTTCAGCCCCAAAAGAGGCTTGACACTCACAATTTTGAAAATCAGCTTCTGCTTAAAGGGATAGTTCACCCAAAAATGTAAATGTTATATTTATCTGCTTACATAGGTGTGTTTGTTTCTTCAGTAGTACACAAATGAAGGTGTTTAACTCCAACCGTTAAACTAAATAAATAATAAACGCGGCTCGTGATGACACATTGATGTCCTAAGACACAAAATAATCGGTTTGTGCGAGAAACCCAACAGTATTTAAATAATTGTTTTACTTCAAATACGATCTATGTACAACAGCCTTTAGCGCACCATCACTTCCGGTGAGTGAGGTCAATGTACATGATCTGACAGAGCGCTGGAAGTGATCTCTTGCTCGTATTTCTATACCAGATTGTATACATTGACCTCACTTACCGGAAGTGATGGCGTGCTGAACTGGTGTTGGACATAGATCGTATTTGAGGAATATATAAATACTGTTGGGTTTCTCGCACAAACCAATTGTTTTGTGTCTTAAAACATCAATGTGTCGTCAGGAGCCGCAGGGTTTAATATGGATTTGTCTGTGCATGTTTTTTTTTACTCTCATAAATTTTGTTTCCATTCACATTTTACGAGTGGCAGACTGCACCGGTTGGAGTCTTCATTTGTGTTCTACTGAAGAAACAAAGACACCTACATCTTGGATGCCCTGGGGGTCAACAGATAAACATCATATTTTCATTTTTGGGTAAACTATCCCTTTAAGTTAAATCCGAGGTTTTACATCTTTGAGTAGCATGTTGCATTCTGGCATTAGGTAGTAGTCTTATAGTTTGATAATTAAATACAATTAAAACAAACAGTTCTAAAGCAGGATAAAACCTTGAATGTGGTTCATTCACTTCATGTTTTTAAAAGCTTAAAGAAGAATATTTTCATTCTTGCTGCTACCTTTACGCTACTTTTACTTTTGTAATACTCAAGTACAATTTTAAAGTGGTACTTTTTTACTTTTACTCAAGTATGATTCTGGCCAGATACTTTTACATTTTAATTGAGTAAAATTTCACTCAGTACTTGTACTTTCACTTGAGTAACATTTTTGAGTACTTTTTTACACCTCTGGCTGTTAGCCAGTCATAACTTGAAAAGCTTTAAAGAAGCTGCCCCTTAAAAATGAATAATTTCAGACAGAGGGTCAGCATGAGGATTAAAAATGATCTTTTCCACATAGTATATTGTGCAAAGAACTTTATTAACATTATTACTTAAGTAACATATTTACCTCCTAAGACCCAGGAAAACAAAGTTCCCTTTCGTTCATTCACTCTTAGTAACGTCAGTGACTGACGAATGGGGTTTCGCTTAGAAACCAATCATCTTCGAGATCTTATAAAATGCCAAATGGCAGTGCCCATTCCATGGGGATGCGGAATTTGCATGCGTAACTCCGCCCCACCATGAGGGTATAAAAGGCAGTACACTGGCAACTTTGCATTATGTTTTTGCTTCGGAGCCAAGAGCATCTCTTCACTCCTGCATGCCTGACTTCTGAAGTCCTCTCTTCAGTCTTCGAGACGAGCGGTTCTCCAGGGTGTTGGTGTGACGGCGTGTTCCAGCGATCTCATGTTGCCTGCCTGCTGATCTGTGCAGTGATCTGCAACAGCTGTGTGTGTTTCTCTGGGCGCTGCACTCTGCAGAGCTTTCCTCTCACATAAAGAGCTTGCGAGTGGCACGTCTTTTTCAAGATGGTCTGCCCGTGCACTTCCGTGTGCGATCGATATCCGTTGCTGTCTATGGGCAATTTCAATGCTCGATGTGTTTGGGCTTCAGCACGTTCGGGCAGTGTTTGTGTCATGTTCCCACTGCGAGAATGTGACCATCGCGATGTTATGGTTGAGACTCAGTGATCTCCGTGAGGAGAGAGAGTCCCCTCTGCCACACCCCAATCTACCGTCTCCGAGAGAGGTGGTACTTTGGCTGGTGGCCAGGGTGACCTGAGGGCTGTGCTGTGGTATTAAGACGATCATTCCTCGGGCTTCCCGCGAGTGCTGGACTGAAACAGCGGCCCGTCTCTGACGCCTCAGTCGTTCAGTTGACACTCCAGATAGCAGCGCAATTTATATCGCCGCATTTCAAGGTGGGCTAGAGTCCTTTGGGGATGGTGATTAGGCTGTGCTCCACCTTCTGGTGTGCCAGCGCTGCCTGATCCGACCCAGAGTTGGCAGCCATGTTATCTTGGGCAGCTGCGAGCCTCGGGCTGGTGTGGAACTCCGCCCTGTTACTTACCTCATTGTACCCTAGAAAACCGGTGGGTTACGGCCAATCCTGGATCTGCCTGTCCTGAGCCGATCCCTTCACAGGCTTCCATTCAGGATGTTGGCAGCGAGTTCGTCCAGTAGATTGGTTGCAGCGATCGACCTGAAGACCATTCCTACAGGTCTGCTTTGAGGGGCAGAAATTTCAGTATGCGTTCCTCCCATTCGGGCTAGCTCTGTCCCCTCGTGACTTCACGAAGTCTGTTGAGGCAGCCCTTGCGCCACTCAGGCAGCACTGGGTTTGCATCCTGAACTGCCTCGGCGACTGGCTCAGACTGAGTCACTCTCGAGAACAGGGTGTGAACACACAGTTCCAGTGCTCCAGCACTTAGCCCGTCTGGGCCTTCAGGTCAACTGGGAGAAGAGCAACTCTGCTCCGTGCAGAGGATCTCTTTTCTCTGTATGGTTTTCGACTCGGTCGTCATGTGCTTGCAGCTTACCAGCAAGCGCGCGCAGTCAATGCTGACTTGCCTCCGTTAAATTAAAAGCAAGAGTGCGGTTCCACTGAAGTTGTTTCAGAGGCTCCTGGGGCATATGGCATATGCAGCCGTGGCAACGCTGCTCGGATTGCTCATATGAGAGTCCCGAGATGGCATTCGGGCACGCTCCGGGTCCCAGTGACTTGGGACCTGCCTACAGTCCCTGCCCCGTGGTCGAACCTCCATTCTACAGGCCGGTGGCCCTTAGAACGAGTTTCCAGGCATGTTGTTTTATCAACAGATACCTCCACCACGGGCTGGGGCGCCATGTGCAATAGACGTGCAGTCGTGGGCTCCTGGACACGACCACTGCGTCTCCTGCATGTCAATTGCCTCGAATGACTGGCAGTATGGTTTGCCCTGCACCGCTTCCAAGCGCTGCTGAAGGGTCAACAGGTACTAGTCCGGTCAGACTGGTCATCTCATTCTATGGAGTCAGAAGTATCTGAGGTCCTTTGTGCTGGACCGTGCAGCCTACGAGCTCTAATGGTTCAGCCACTTCCTGGAGAATGCAGACTCCTTCCCCAGTCGGTCCAGCTGATTTGGGAACAGTTCAGCGGGAGATCTGTTGCCTCCCACGACTTTTCCCACTGCAGCCTTTTTTTTCCTGAACGAGGGCACGCTCGGCACGGATGCACTGGCACACAGCTGGCCGCGGGGCCTACACAAATATGCGTCCCCCCAGTGAGCCTTCTCGCACAGCTATTGTGCAGGATCAGGGAGGACAATGAGCAGTTCCTTCTGGTCGCCCCGTATTGGCACGGCCGGACCTGGTTCCCCAAACTCTTACTCCTTGCGACAGCCCCTCCCTGACCTATTCCTCTGAGGGACCTCCTCAGAGATGGGGCACCCGCGTCCCGGTCTTGGGGCTACCATCACTTCCGCTTGGGCAGAGTCTACACGACACGCCTATGCGTTGAAGTGGAACCTCTTCCTCGCCTGGTGTTCTTCTCGCCAAGAAGACCCCTGTAAATGCCCGATCAGGTCCGTGCTCTCGTTTCGCCAAGTAGGGTTGGAACGAAGGCTGTCTCCTTCCACCGCAATATCTGCCCACCACGACCTCTTGGGGAACAAAAAGGTAAGTCAGCATGACCTGGTCATCAGGTTCCTGAGAAGAAGGAGACTAAATCCTCCTCGCTCTCGTTCGTATCCTCTTTGGACCTCTCAGTAGACAGTGGCTCTGCAGAGGCCTCCCCTTGAGCCTTTGTGGTCAGTCGATCTTAAGTTCTTGTCTATGAAGACAGCGCTCCTGACCGCATCGGCCTCCACCAAGAGGGTAGGGGACCTGTAGGCATTTTTGGTTGACGAAGCGTGGCTGGAGTTCGGGCCTATTATGTGCCCAAAGTTCCCACCACTCCGTGCAGGGACCAGGTGGTGGACCTGCAAGCGCTGACCTTGGAGAAGGCAGACCCAGCCTTGGCCCTGCTCTGTCCAGTACGCGTTCCGCGCTTACGTACGACGGACGCAGTGTTCAGGACCTCAGACCAGCGTTATGGTGGAGAGTGGAATGGAAGGACTCTCTCAAAGCATGGCGGTCTCACTGGATTGTGGACACCATTGTTTTGGCTTACCAGTAGCAGGCCGACCATGCCCCCTTTGGGACAGGGTACACTCCACTCGGAGCGTGGCCTCCTTTTGGGCTTTAGGCATGGCGTTCCGCTAACAGACATCTGCAGAGCTGCAGGCTGGGAGACACCTACAGATTCGCAAATTCTGCAATCTCCAAGTGGAGCCAGTGTCCGACTATGACACCAAAGAGAGATGCAACATGCACATCACTTTCTTTAAGGAAAAAGTTAACACCATCCGCTCTCACCTCTCCACCACTGTGGTCCTGCACCTCCCAACTGCTGACCCACCGCTTGAGATTGTACAGTCACTCTGCACCTTCTCCGAAGCTACACAGGAGGAAGTAGAGGACATTATGAAAACAATGAAGCCGTCCACCTGTGACCTGGACCCTTTTCCATCACCAAGATCATAAACCACTCCCTCCTGGCCGGCCATATCCCATCTGCACAAAAAAATTCGGTCATCAGACCTCTACTGAAAAAAACCCACCCTGGATCCAGAAGTTCTCTCCAATTACAGGCCCATCTCCAATCTACCATTCCTATCAAAGGTTCTAGAAAAAATAGTTGCAGCACAACTCCATGATCACCTCAAACACAATAAACTGTATGAAAAGTTTCAGTCTGGTTTCCGCCCTGGTCACAACACAGAAACAGCCTTGGTCAGAGTCACCAACAACCTCCTGATGGCAGCAGATACTGGTTCCCCATCACTACTCATCCTCCTGGACCTTACAGCTGCTTTTGATACGGTAGACCACAACATCCTTCTCCACCGCCTGCAATACACCATTGGACTCTCAGAAAATGCTCACCTCCTACCTGACCGACAGAACTGAGCATGTCGTCCTGGGCAAAGCCAAGTCACACACCCACAACGTCACCTGCGGTGTTCCTCAGGGCTCTGTGCTGGGCCCCACCCTCTTTTCCCTCTACATGCTCCCCCTTGGCAATATCATTAGCAGACATGGCATAGCATTTCACTGCTATGCAGATGACACACAGCTCTACCTCAAGACAACCCCCACTTCTTCTGCTCCTCTGCCAACTTCTACACTGACTAACTGCCTGGAGGAGATAGAGGCCTGGATGCAGCTCAACTTTCTTCAGCTCAATAGTTCAAAAACGGAGTCCATCCTGGTTGGCACACCACATCAGCTCCGCTCTTCCACCATCACCAATATCACTTTCTCTGGCCAAACCATCTCCTCTCACATCTGTCACCAACTTGGGTGTTAAAATGGACCAACAACTCACCTTTGACACCCACATCAAACACCTCTGTAAGACATAATTTTACCACCTCAAGAACATTGCCAAACTCTGTCAAACACTCACCCTACCAGATGCAGAGAAGCTAGTCCATGCCTTTGTCTCCTCCAGGCTGGACTACTGTAATGCACTCCTCATCGAGATCTCTGGCAGGAGCATCCAGAGACTCCAGTACATACAGAACAGCGCTGCCAGGATCCTGATGAGGGTGCGTGACCACATCACCCCCATTCTGAAATCCCTTCACTGGCTCCCTGTCCCACTCAGAATTGAGTACAAGGTCTCCCTCCTCACTCACCAGTGCATTCATGGACATGCCCCCCTTCACCTACAGGAACTCCTTACCCCCCAGACCTCCTCACACACCCGGTTTGCAACCTCACACACCCTCCAAACCCCCAGAAGGAAGCTTTGCAGCATGGGTGATAGGGCTTTTGCTTCTGCTGCCCCCAGGCTATGGAACGCCCTCCCTGACCACCTGAGGGTCCCACAGACTACAGATGTTTTTTAAAAAAACTTAAAAACATATCTTTTTAAAAAGCATACAACTGACATGTACAATTTACTTTTAATTTCTTAAACTTAATTTTAATTATTGACCCTGTGACACTTTGAGATTGTTCTAAATGTAAAGTGCAATATAAATAAAATAGATTATTATTATTATTATTATTATTATTATTATTATTATGTACTCGCCTCTACTATTGGCCGGTTATGGACTAGGCTCAGGTGTCTTCGCTTGCTCGCCATTCCACTCCACAGACTGGAGACGTGCGAATTCTCCTCAGCTCCTGCAGCACTGTCGATGCCGGCACCAGTAAGTCTGCCGTCTCGAGCCCAGACCCTTGTGTCCAACCAGGTGCCCGTGTGCATGGTTCTCCTCTGGCAACCCCCACACGTGCATTTCCAACCTTAAGCCTCCTTGAGCAGGTGTCTTTCCTTGGAAAGCTCCCCCTGGTGTTAAAAATCCACCTTCGGCTGGTTCCCCAGAGTCCCAATTTAATCACGCCACTCGGCTGTCTTCCAGTGCCCTGCGTAAGTGCTAGCGCCCTGGTAGTACGGACGAAGGACTCCCACTTATCACAGGAATACCAAGGTACACTGGGAGCATATTCCAGGTGGAGATATGCAAAGATGCCTAACCGAGTGGCGTGATTGAATTGGGACCCCCTTTGTCAGTCACAGACATTACCTGGAGTGACTGAACGAAAGGTAACATCTCGGTTACGTATGTAACCCTTGTTCCCTGAGGAGGGAACGGAGACGTAATGTCCCTCTGCCACATCCGCTGTACCGCTGAAACGGCCGGGTGTTCAGTCTTGGCTCCTCAGCAGGTAAACATAATGTGATGTTGCCAGTGTACTGCCTTTTATACCCACATGGTGGGGCGGAGTTACGCATGAAAATTCTGCATGCCCATGGCATTGGCACTGCCATTGGGTGTTTTCTAAGATCTCAAAGATGATTGGCTTTTAAGTGAAACCCCATTCATCAGTCACTGACGTTACGTCTCCGTTCCCTCCTCAGGGAACGAGGATTACATACGTAACCGAGACGTTTTTTTAATGTATCTTTTTATGTCATTACATTGTTTAGAGCATAATACAATTTTTTTAATGATATTTAATCCATATGTTATGCTACGTCCTCGTAAGTGGACACCAAGACATCAAAATAAAATGACATGACATTTAGGATTTTTATTTATTCACCAATCAATTTTCAGTTTTCAGGTTTTTGATTAGAAACCCCATAACATTTTCCTCAGATGCTGATTTATAACAAACGATTTGAAAATGTGTCAGATTTAAATCATAATTACAAAATATTATCATATTTCCAGTGGTTGTCCTGGTGAAACATCCAAACATTTAGTATCTCTGAAAAGCCCTGAATGTGCTTTTTACAGGACATCCAGACTAAAAATTGTGACATGTATTCTGTCAGAAAAAAATGTATTTAAATAATTGTGTTCAACATTGGAGTTCCTTGTGAAAAACTGATTCTGCAAATCCGAGAGGAAGGGCAGCAAACAACTCAGTGCTGGTCCACTCCCATGAAGCACTGTGAATAACATAAGAGTCGGGTTGTAAAATGTGTGCCTTCTATCTTGGTTATTCCTCCACATTATAGGACCTGCAGTATGGAGACACAAAACCTACATGTGACCTTAAGGGATGAGATATCACAAACCATAATGCAGCTGCTCAAGGCTATTCTATGTCTTGTACTGATGAGGAAGTGCAGAGACCACAATGGATCGATACAGCGTTGGGTGGATGGTAATTGATAAAAGCTCTGGCCTTACTCCCCTTTTACCTCCAGTCAAGTCACCTATGTTTATTTAGCGCTTTATACAGAATGATGTCATCATCCAGTTCAGTTTAGTTCACACACTGTAAAAAGATGTTTTCATGATATATCACAACTTTTTATAATTTGTCAGATCAACTTAGATAGTGAATGTGGTTCAGATAATATTTTGAGTTTCTATTTATTAAACCAATCTCCTTTGTTGTATTAACTAAAATGTATAATTTCAATGAACTCAAAATTTTAGGGCAACCAGGTAACTTACTTTTTTAAGTTAAACCAACAATATTTTTTTAACAGTGTAGTGTCAGTACTGTCTGATCAATAATATTGTTGAATATTAAGTGTCCCCAACTAAGCAAGCCAGAGGCGACGGTGACAAGGAATCAGGTGAAAGAATGGAGAAAAAAAAAACTTGTGAGAAACCAGGCTCAGTGGGAGGCCAGTTCTCCTCTGGCCAATGAACGAACGGTGTCATTGTGATTTGGTTGCATCACAAGTCAGAATTCAGATCAGGATCAGTAGCATTCAAATATTCATCCAGTTCCTTTTGCTTGAAGATCGATTCATCACACCGGTATGGAGCCGATGCTGGTCAAAGGGTCTATGCTGAGGATCTTTTCTGATGGCTGTCATGTCGACGAGGCCTTCAGAAGGGGATTGTCTAGGAGACACGGTCTCTGCTTACATTCAGGGCTGCAATAAGGTCGGGCTCGTTGCAGGTCTACCATCTGAGTTGGATATGGGCCGGATACGGCTGACGAACCTTGGGATAAACAGAGAGACTAATATTATTAAGGGTTTCCGGTTGGTTGACCTAATTTATGCAGCATAACAATCCTTCAACGGATGTGAATAGAAATTGATAATGTGTTGAAGGGTTTGAAATTAACTTTTTCACACACCGGCCAATTGGCTACCACATTTTTAAGTTACCGGCCATTCAGAACTTCAATTAACCAGATTAACTAGATCACATCTTATTTATTTATTATACAATTTGGATTTTATACATTAATTTCTTATTCAAACTAAATCCTCCCTTCCTCTTTCATCCTCATCCTTTTTAACAAAAATGTATTTTAGGTGTACATCAATACAGTAGAAAGAACATACTATTCCACACTGAACAAAACAAACACAACACAACCTTTTTTAATCTTTGCTATTGCGTCTTGGCTTCAATGCAAATGAACAAGTGCACTGTTATTTGTTGTGAAGTAACGTGTACACTATATTGCCAAAAGTATTGGGACACCCCTCCAAATCGAGGAATTCAGGTGTTCCAATCACTTCCATGGCATGCAGACGCTTCTACAAACATTTGTGAAAGAATGGGTCGCTCTCAGGAGCTCAGTGAACTCAAGTGTGGTATCGTGATAGGTTGCCACATGTGCGATAAGTGTAATTGTGAAATAAGTGCAGTGGTGTAAAGCGCACTGCCACTGGACTTTAGAGCAGTGGAGATGTGTTCTCTGGAGTGACGAATCACGCTTCTCTGTCTGCCAATCTGATGGATGAGTCTGGGTTTGGCAGTTGCCAGGAGAACAGTACTTGCCTGACTGCACTGTACCAAGTGTAAAGTTTGGTTGAGGGTTATGTTGTGGGGTTGTTTGTCAGGGGATGGGCTTGGCCCCTTAGTTCCAGCGAAAGGAACCTTTAATGCTTCAGCATACAGACATTTTGGACAATTTCATGCTCCCAAGTTTGTGGGAACAGTTTTGGGATGGCCCCTTCCTGTTCCAACATGACTGCGCACCAGTGCACAAAGCAAGGTCCATAAAGACATGGATGAGTGAGTTTGGTGTGCAGGAACTTGACTGGCCTGCAGGGAGTCCTGTCCTCAACCCAATAGAACATCTTTGGGATAAATTAGAGCGGAGACTGCGAGCCAGGCCTTCTCATCCAACACCAGTTCCTGACCTCACAAATGTGCTTCTAGAAGAATGGTCAAAAATTCCTAAACCTTGTGGAAAGCCTTCCCAGAAGAGCTGAAGCTGTTATAGTTGCAGAGGGTGGGCCAACTCCATATTAGACTCTATTAAGAATTGGATGTCAATTAAGAATTGGATGTCATTAAAGTTCATATTAATTTAAAGGCCAGATATGCGCAGATTTTGCGCAATACGCTGTATTTAGTATTTGCACTAAATCTACGCAGATTTGGCTTACATGTACTTCCCCAGTAAAGTGAGTAAACATAATAGCTGCTACATATTTCACATCCGAATCCAATGTTAGCTTCACTTCCTGATCTTTATCTTCATCTGATACATTTTTGAAGGCAGCATAGATGTATCCTTCGCTGCCTTTAATATCCCACAATCCTATGCATTCCATTCGGTAACAGTTGAGCTAATAAAAGAAGATGGCGTCTGAAATTTGTGATGCTGGTCAGTTTGAGTGTAAATGTATGTTTTTGACCAACATTTTCCACTTCGGATGTCATTAGCGAGAAATTAGATGATCATTAAAGGATTAGTTCACCCAAAAATGAAAATTCTGTCATTATTACTGACCCTCATGTTGTTCCAAACCAATAAGATCTTCGCTCATCTTCGGAACACAAATGAAGATATTTTTGATTAAATCTGAGAGCTCCCTGAACCCACATAGACAGCAATTTAATTAACACTTTCAAGGCCCAGAAAGGTAGTAATATTATTAAAATATCCCATGTGACTTCAGTGGTTCAACCTTAATTTAATGAAGCGACGATAACTTTTTTGTGTGAAAAAAATATTGTAAAAGTATTTTTTTTTTTTAAATGTATTTATAACTGTGATGCAAAGCTGAATTTTCAGTATCATTACTCCATTCTTCAGTGTCGCATGATCCTGCAGAAATGTGGAAACTATGATATATGTTTTTTTTTTTTTAAGGAATCATTAATAAATGGAATGTTGAAAAGAACGGCATCTATTTGAAATATAAATCTTTTTAACATTATAAAATGTCCTTAGTCACTTTTGATCAATTAAACCACCCTGGCTGAATTTATTTATTTAAAAGACAAATCTTACAGACACCAAACAACAGACCTGTATCATTCACACTTTTACAAAGAAAACTTTTGTCAAGCACAAGTTTGCAGAGGAATAGCAGACAGCAGACCAAAGTAGAGAGTGCTTCAGTCTGAGTGGAAATTGCTAGAATAAAATAGTAATTGACTGCTAATGGTCACTCAGCACAACATCATCCACTCACAGCTATAATATGCATCTGAGAGCTCATTGAGGAGGAGAGGAGAGAGAAATTCAGAACACACCTCATAATGAATTGAGTTAGACATGATGGATTGTGTTGCTCCATTGTAAAAGAATGGTCTGCTTTGAGAAGATACACTTTATCAATTTCCTTTCAGACAAATGCTTAGGCTCAGAAAGGTGAAAGAACATGGTTTGAGTCAATTCAGAAGATATGTCATACAGGTTTGCTTTGGCCAATCCTTGAACATCATACCCTGAAAACTGGCAAAGACAGAAAGAATAAGAGAGAAAAATAGAGAGCAAGTCATCACAGAAGAGAGCATGCCGCTGTAAAATATTCATGGTGGTGGGATATTTTAAGACCCCTCCTGTCTGCTGGGATGAGATGAGAATAAATGAAATGAAGTGTCGTCATATTCTCTGTCATACACTATAAATCAAGACCTCCTCTTGAAATGAGCCATACCAAACATTTGTTGTAAAATTTGCTGTGTGAGGTGCAGTGATGTGTTGCTGGAAGGAACAGTGGTGAACCGGCGACAGGGTCACTGGCGGCCAAGGCTCATTGATGCACGTGGGGAGTGAAGGCTGGCCCGTGTGGTCCAATCAAACAGACGAGCTACTGTAGCTCATATTGCTCAAGAAGTAAATGCTGGTTCTGATAGAACGGTGTCAGAATACACAGTGCATCGCAGTTTGTTGCATATCCAATTGCACATCTGTGGGATGTGCTGAACAAACAAGTCTGATCCATGGAGGCCCCACCTCGCAACTTAGAGGACTTAAAGGATCTGCTGCTAACATCTTAGTGCCAGATACCACAGCACACGTTCAGGGGTCTAGTGGAGTCCATGCCTCGACGGGTCAGGGCTGTTTTAGCAGCAAAAGGTGGACCAACACAATATTAGGAAGGTAGTCATAATGTTCTGTCGGCCCAGATCCACACGTACCAGATGTGGGCCGGATCTGGGCCGACACTATGCCGCTGTTTGGGAATGCATTCAACAACATATAGCCTATAACAACATTGACCTTCATATTCTTCTGAAAACACTTTTATTATATTATTATATTCTGACCACTTAAAATATGTCCTGAGAACACAGTTCAACAGAGTCGCTCTGACACTGACCATGGAAAACATCTAAACCCTTTTTCTCCAATCCTGACAATAAAGTATATTTTTGCATTAGAACCTCTTGTGTAAAATGTGGTCCTAAACCAACTTTTCATCTAAACATGAGTTCACTCACTTTGAAAAATATGAAGGTGTCTTGGCATTAAGAATCATATAATTGATGTCCTTATTGGCAATAGTCTTAATGTAGTAGTGCTGGTCAGTGTGAAATTCTGTACACATCAAATGCAGGATTTCATACTGAGGCCTTTGATTAGTGGCTACAGTGTTTTCAGATGCAGTATCTCTCTGTGGCCGGCAGGGGGCGTGTGGTCCATAGATGAAGCAGGATTCATGTGCGCTTCAGAAAGCAGAGGAAAATCAAAAAGTGAATAAAATAAATTGATTAAGATTTTTTTTCATACATGAAGTGGAAAACAACAGCACACTTTGCTTTTATTCACAAAGGGGCTAGTTATCACATTTTTATTCTGGTATTTTTTTTAGTATAGGCAGTCGTTTCCAGAGTTTTGCTATGGAATAGCCTACAGTTAATTTAACCCACTGACATTTTAGCATGGCACAGCAATATGAGGCTATAGGGATAATCTTTTCAGCAAATATTCAATTTATTATTTAAATAATAAGGTATCAGCTGACACATTTGCTACCACAGCACATCTGTCAGTTTTTGATTTGTCCTGCCCTTATCATCCTTTAGTCAAGCTTACAGATCACACACCAAAACACTGATGTTCTGCTGGAATCCAGGATGAAAACAAACTTCACCAACAATGCTGGAGACTCCGTTAACACGCTTTACATTCTAATGACCGTGCAAGATACCTGCAGTCGTTTACTTTACGACGACTTTCTCGAGCTTGTTTTGGCGAGTTTTTCGTTGTTTACGCGCGTCTCGAGGTCTTCTTCGCGTCATCGTTGTTGCACGGGCGCGCGCTGGCAGCAACACATCACTGCACCTCACACAGGTAATGTCAGCATTTACACCTGAACAAATCCTTTCAGATTCGAGACAGATTTCTTCCAGCTGTAAGAGTGTTAGAAGAACTATATGAATTTGTGGCAGAGGTGTGTCCAGAACAGAATAACAGCTAACACGGAACGGTTTTTAGAACTTCTAACGTTCTACCAGTGACGTTAATAGAATGCTCGTTCAGAGTTATCTGCTCTTCAGTAACGTTCTCAAGACGGTATTTACAAATTGTTTTGAAAAAATGTTTTAGTTATTCCTTTCAAACCAAGTGGAGTTTAGGTGCGTCTTTAAAAGATATTATTAAATTACATAATTATTATAGGTATACTTTTATGACTTTTCTCCCGTGAAGTTATTAAAAGATTATCTTTTCCATAAATATGATATATTACACAAGCTGTCAAACTAAATTGTGCTTAATATATTTAAAAAATACACATTTTAGGTCTTTTTGAACTTGGGTCCTCTCCTCGTGCTCAGGCCTCATATTACACTTTAAAAAAAAACTGTAGGTGTTAGTGTTTTGATTTTTCTTTCCTTTTCTTTGGTCATGTCTTATAGGGCAACAAGTCAGCCGGACCACCACTTGATCACCCTTAAAAAACCCTGAAATTAAAATATGCCTGTCTATGAGCTTGAGACACATATAGGCCTATTACAGTTTTTTACAATTGCTATGACAATTTTTTCAATACTTTTAACAAATTTCCTAAACTCTTAACGCAGTTAGCACAACATCTGTCTGTTTAGGCTACACAATTAACACATTTATTGTTGCTTTTGCACAAAATGCATATAGTTAACACAAATTTAAAATGCTTGAACTTCTTTTACACACAAGCTCAACCAAGACCAAAACAATGGCTTTTTACTGCCAAATTTACCAATGCTTTAACACTGTAGGTCAGAACAGATAACACCTTGTTCTAAACCTAACCTTATAGGCTAAAGGCAAGGGAAACAGCTGTTCATATTGTGAATTGAAACACAAATATATCCCCTATATTTTATTCCATTGTTACTGAGCCAATTGAAGTTATGCAAATATATAAATCACAGCTGATTCCCATCTAGGAATTGTTCAGGAGTTGATATTCTTTCAAGCACATGACCATATGGTGTACTGTAAAAGATGGCATATTTGGGCTTCTTTGGGGGCAGAGGAAAGCTCCTAAATGAAGAACAGGAACTTGCTATGGTCAACATGATGATTGCTGATAATGAAATAAAACTGAAGGGCATTCTATACAGCTACTCTGAGATGGGTCATTCAGTTTTTGTATTGAATTTCTGCAGCAAAAGAAACAAACTGCATGCATTTACTAAATCCAAGAAAACAAAAATGTAGAGAGTCTTCAAAAGACACACAATCTATGATCAATAAAATGTACTGTCTTTTGTATAAGGGCAGACCTGACACAAAAAATCCTGCAGTTTCTGTAATTCCATCAGTGTTAGTGTTTTTATGACATTGTGCTATGATTGACGTAATGTTCCTGTTGGAAGAGAACATGTGTTAGGGTTTTGGTAGACATAGTGTATTGTGTTAGTGAATCATTGTATTTTGAAAATTAGCGTTGGAGTTTAGTTCACAATCGTGTGAAATTAACCGTTTTGCCAATTGTGTGATGTAGATGTGTCGGTGCGTTAAGAGTTCAGGAAATTTGTTAAAAGTATTGAAAAAATTGTCATAGTGATTGTTAAAAACTGTAAACAATTGTTGCAATCTAGCCAGGATGGAGTGCATGATGAAGGTTAAATGTCCACAATACTTATAGGGCCTATATATGTAAAAATGTGTGGTATTAATCACTTCTTTATTGCCAATGTGAACAGCATTGACGAAACTTATAAAAACCTGAACGTGTAGACCTATTTTTATGTGAAGGAATCAGCGGGTTTTTGCCGAGAAAATCAAAAGGATGTTACGTTTACGCACGCTCCGGAGAGCCTGTTCCGTAGGGTGACCATTTTTTGTTTTTACTGAAAACCAGGACACCCGGGGGTGTCAAAAAAACAGGCAGGACGACCAGGACAGGACTTGAAAACAGGTCCTGTCCTGGGAAAACAGGGCGTTTGATCACCCTACTGTTCCGTTCAATGACACATGAAAAAAATGCTTTTGCAATTTTAAGGATAATGCAGAAAGTGCCATTTTGTACTGTAATGTCAATGTTCAAAACTATCAAACTGATTCATTCAAACTATAGTCCCAGATCTGTAATCTAAAGCAGGAATGCCCAGTCCTGTTCCAACCCTGTTGGAGTTCAGATCCAACCCTGATCCAACACAACTCTCTGTAAGTATCAAGCGCTTGATCAGCGTTGGAGCTGAACTTTGCTGGTAGGTTAATCTTCAGAAACAAGATTGGGCACCTCTGATCTATAATCTCGATATACTTTATAATCAGATGATCATAACAGTGTAATATCAGGTGTCGATGTGATGTGGGTGATATGAAGAGCTGGTGCAAACATATCCACATTGCTATGATTAGATGCTTTCTTAACTGCTGCTTTCTCACAACTGTCATTTTTGTTGTGTGTTTATTTTGTTATTAAGAGGAAAGCGCACAGAAAATCCTCATTCTCAGCAGTGTGGGCGGCGTCAGGATGTCCGTTAACAGTATATAGCTGCAAAGGTATTTCCAACTTATTTTTACTTCTAAGCAAAGAACGAAAAAGAACATTGAATAATGTACAGTCTCTTGTACATTATGTGTGCAGGATTGTGAGTGAATGTACTATATTTAGTTCGATAATGTTTTTTATTTAATATTTTGTATTTTTAAAGGAATTTATTGGTACTAAATGATATTTATGCAGTAATCAGGGTTTGAAATTAGCAACCGGCAGCCTGCCTAATGTGGGAAAAAATCAGCTGTGGCGGGTTACGCTGTCAAATCACTTGCCAGTTTGGCGGGTTACTTATTAAGTTCACTCACTCTGCTGGGGAAGTTTGTGTAAAACTAATCTGCGCAGATTTGGTGCAAATACTCAACTATAGTGAGTAATCATGATATTGAATACAGTACATTGCGCAGAATCTGTGCATATCTGGCTTGCTTGAAACTAACACCAATGAAAAAAAGGAAAGACCCGCCAAGCAACGAAGGAAACCAAGAAAAGAAAATGAGAAGATTTAATACCATTGGCAAACTGGGCGTGAGTTGTGATATCAAAATCTAAAAATAGCAAAGCAACTGCAATATGATGTTCTTCATTTAACATTTTCATATAAACAGTATCGATTTATGCTTGTTCAACAATATATACAGTTGCAATCGAATTTATTCAACCCCCTTGACCTGCAGGACATTTTGCTGCCAAGAACAACATTTTATGAAAACAATTTAACAAAGGCATTAGTAAACTATTATAGAAAGTTAATTAATACACATTTGAGTGATTCTGAGAACATAAAGTAGATTAGAAGAAAACAAATCAAATTGGCTCTAAACATTTGTGTTCAAAATTATTCAACCACCAAAAGTCAAATTTTGTGCAGAATCTTTTATTCTATATAACCTCCAATAAACGCTGCCTGTAAGTGCTTATTAGCTTCTGTCACCTCTCTATACTGCAATCCTGGCCCTCCGTGAATGCATAGGTGACGCAGGACATTCCTGCGTAACACGCAATGACTTCAAAATGTCGCTTACCCCACCTTTAAACTGTCGTAAATCTCAAAGTTGTGGTTGATTATAATTTTACTTTTTAAACGTTAGTTAGTGTGTAATGTTGCTGTTTGAGCATAAACAACATCTGCTAAGTAACGACGCTCAAAGGTCAAAGCAAAGGGAGATATTTTCTTAAGCTTTTTCTTATTTTTTAAGGACTACAACAAACAGCTGGTAGGGTTTACAATGAGCATTATTCATCACTAACCCTAAAATGTACATAAACCCGTCCTCTGGTATACGCAACAAAGGCCATGTTAAGAAGAGGAACAGCTGTTGTAGTAGAGCACATTTGGGAGTCTGCTCAAGCTGTCGCATCCGTCTTTTCACATTTATTGCAATACAGTACGATCACAAATAAAATGGCATGTCATAGCAAGTAGGGCTGGGCGATATGGCCTAAAAAAAAAATCCCTGTTTTTTTCACAAAAAATACAATTTACGATTTTCCCCCTCCTACTTAAAATCAATCTGCAGATGACAAAGAAATTGTTCAAAACAAGTTTTAACTTTATTTTGTTACGGTAAAATATCTGCGGCTTTGTAGCAACCTGGGGTCCAAACCTTTCAGCATTTGAATAAACCCGGCTATTCCACAGTATAAATGAGCACCATATCTTTTGCAATATACAATATACATATCAAAGGTTTATGAATTGATATGCAGATAAAATTAACTTTTATTAATAACAGTGATGTGCAAAAAAGGTATAGGGAAAATTGCAATATTCTGCGCTTATTAAATATAGGTTACCATTGGTCTTTTATAGTCTCAAACTGAACTGACCGACAGCTCCAGTGATTATTAAAGGAGTTCTGCTCTTGTTTTCTGGGTAATTTAGTCACAATTTAAAGAAAAGTTTTGTTTTTTCCATTAAACTTTTTGACTTCCTACTTTCTTAAATATATTAAGGAGAAGTCAATAAGTGCCTCTATGCCGCAATCTACTGTTTATAGTGGGCATTTCATGTGTTAAAAAAAAACAAAAAAACACATTCGACTATTTCTTCCACAATACCCCTTTAAACTTGTAGTTTGACAAATCATCACATTAAAAATAACATTAAAATGTGATACTATTTAAAGCTTTGAAGTGCTGGAAAGCATTTGAAACCCCTTGAAAAGTGCTTGAATTTCAATCTCAAAAGGTTGTATGAACCCTAAGATGAATTACCAATTATGAATGACATTGTATGTTTTAAGATGACACTGTCCATGTTGTTTGTGTATCTCTATGACAAATGCATGGGGGGAGGGCTGAGCCCTTACGGGAGCTCAGAGGGGAGTGACAGCGGATGTTAAAGAGAAAACCGATTTGCATTCAAACAAATCGACGTAAACTACACTTTCGAGTTAATCTATAAAATCGATTTATCGCCCAGCCCTAAAAGCAAGATGACAACATAATGTATAACTGTAATTAAACTAAACTATACATGTTCTCTCTTCATGCAGCATTTAATCTCAGGCTCTGAAGGCATTTTACAACAGTTCCCACACCAGCGGTTTATAGATTATCATGACAGAATATGCTAATCAATGACTTGAAGATAGTAACTCCACATCAGCAGCATAAATTCATAGCCTATATATTTTCCAAAAGACGTTTTACTCTAAAACTGCAAAAAAATCAAAGCCATAAATCTAAATGAGCTGTGTTCCAAATTTGAGCTTGAAAATGAGCTTACAGAAAGAAACAAGCTTATAAATCACACAGGATGAGTTTTTTTTGAGACAGTAAAAATCCAGAATGTTTCCTGTGATGGGTAGGTTTAGGGGCAGGGGCAGGGGCAGGGGCAGTGTGTGTGTGTGTGTGTGTGTGTGTGTGTGTGTGTGTGTGTGTGTGTGTGTTCACATAAGTGCCAAAACATCTACCAAGTTTTGTACCATTCTGATGAAGTAAAAAATTCACAAAAAAAGAAAAAACATTCAAGGTCATAAGGGTTAAAATTGAATATTTGTAAAAATATATATATATATATTTAAAAAAAAAAAAACTTTAATAAGGCTATTGAACATGAGGGCACACATGTCGACCTTTTGTGACAACATGGCCCCAATCTGTCTCTTTTTTCAAAGTAAAAGAAAGCTCAAAAGCTTCAATTAAATAGCAACAATGTAAATATGTAAAAAAAAAAAAAAAGAATGTAAGTTTTAATGTTAAAAAATTAAACATAATATATACATATAATGTACATGTCATTTTTGCACAACAAATAATACAAATACTATCCAGCATCGTGTGCATGATGAAGGGTGGATTTTGGCACAGCTTGGGCAGAGAGTGCTGAGAGGAGAGCTCCTCCTTCTGCCCTCCTGCTCACAGTGAAGGACCTTCTGTGTCAGTCGTAGGCGTTGACGGGCTGGCGTGACCATCAGAGACTGTGTGTGTAGCTACTAATGCCCTTGTTAAGCAGTGCACAGATGGGTGCGCAGCAGGGGCAGGGTATTTTTAAAGTACGTTTTGGAAGGGCTTCCCTGCAAACGCCTTAGCTGATGATTTTTGATTTTGTGACCTTTGCAGGTCACTTTACGGATTCTTCCAACAGACATAGACGGAAAGACTTTGTATTGTATATTATCCCAGCATAGTTTTTCATTGTGTTTACATTTGCTCATGTTGTTGATAACTGGATCTGTGATTGTTTTTGGTTCAACAGTTAAAGTGTAATATTTCTGTAAAGATGTTAGTTGATGTTGGCATGCAAACATGTTTGTTTTATCAAGCTGAGGCAGTTGGCAGTGCCAATCCCTTGCCCTCCCTCTTATTTATTTCCTCTGTGCAGTGCAATAATCCCTTCCTCATGATGTACAAAACTAAAAATGGAAGCTCAAGATGACATGTTTTGCAAGAAGAAAAAAATACCAATAGCCATCTTTAAAGTATAATACAGTTAATCAAACTTGTTACTTAGCTCTCGTGAATTTCTGACCTTGCACACGTGTTTATGAGCTTGAAGTGGTATCTGTGTGTCCAGGCTCAGCACTTATCTAATGGTTTGTTGGGGCTTGTTTGCAGATGTGATTCAGCAACTAAATCAGGCTAGAACATCTGCCACACAAGGGCAGATCATGACCCCACCAGCGCTCACAGGCCATACAGTCACCAGACGTTCACAGAGATCCAAGCTGTGTCAATCAGTGGTGTGTGAGAGACTGAAATGAGAAGGCAAAAAAGTGCCGTCTGGCTTTGATTTTTAGCAGCTCATTGAGAACACAATAAGCTCAAGGAAGGCAAAACATATTATATTATGGTTACATCTGGAGAGATTTACTGCACATAAAACCCACATCAAAGCTGTAAATATTCAGTGTCTACACAGGCCACTTAGCACTAGGCTTTCTAAAAAAACAACAACAAAGAAAAGGAAATGTTTAATTTGGCTAATTTTAGATTCTGTAACAAGCTTATTTTTTTACACCAAGTGTAAATAGGAGAGTAAGAATTCGAACTTGGGTCAACCCAAGTTCGAATTTGCCTTTTTCCGAACTCATTTTTCTTCCTTTCCCCATCGCATATCAGCTTGGAGAGGCATTTATTTTAAAAGTAAATTATGTACCCAGTATATAGTCTGGCTATGAGTAACCCTCTTCTAGTCAAAATAACCTTGCATTTGAAAAAGGTTAACAAAGCACAATAAATCAAGTGAAATCAAAAACAAGTGAAAACAGAGGAGAGTCTGCTGGCAAAAATAGAATGCGAAGTATTCGTAATAAAACAAGAATCAACATTGGCTTGGCTTTTTGGAGATGACACTGAGGGATTTGAAATGTTGTAAAATATATTTTTTTTAACCATAAATCATGTGACTTTGGCCGTTTGATACGTGCTCCCAGGGGTGATTTTCAATATTAGGGGGGCTCATCCCCCAATTGGGTATGATTTAAAAATTAATATTTAAGATATTGTTTAGGGTAGGCATGAACAATACAGTAGGTTCCACACTACATATCAAGTTATTCCCTGAATATTGAATTCATTTATAATCATTTTAAATAACCAGCTAATATTCATTAAAAATATCTACAAACTTTATATTACTGTAATTGTCTAGATTAGCAATATTTGGCTGAAATATTTCTTTTTAACATATGTTGGACATTTAGAAGAGTTTCTGTAATTTTGTGGTTACCATTATGCAGAAGAGTGGTGCCTGTGTTTAGGCTGTGGGCACTCATTTATACATTTATTAGATGGACTTCCTGCCGTACATTAAGTTATTTATGCATTTTGTTTCTAAAAATAAGCTTGTTGTTATTTAATAGCTTTCCACTTACAATTGTAGAGAAAGTAGTTAATTTAAATTAAATCGATACATGTGTTTACCTAACATAATACACTTTTATAAATGTAACATTATTAAGTAAACTGCACATATAAATATTATGTAAAAATGACTAATTAAAATGGTTTGTATTTACTTAAAGACAATTTGTCAGATTTACTTGACATTCTTTTGGTCATATAACTAAATTGTTATTTGTAAAAATTTCTCAATATAGTTGACCACTTGACGCTGCTTTTTTGACTCATTTTTTTAAGTGTTCCTACACCTCCTCGCGTTCCTGTCTGCTGGCCACAAATTCTCATCCACATCACACCAAATACCTTTAGAAAAAAAGTCTAATGTAAATGTATAGAAATATGCTTGACTTGTTCTACAATTCTGCATGTAAAGACGTATGCTATGATTCTATGAACTAATGCCTACATGTTGGGGGGTGAGACTATTGCATGACATGAGCAATTGATAATGTAGGACACAGCAGATAATTGTACATAATCATTTGCATGGATGTACCGAAGCATTTGCAACTTGTTCAAAGAAATGAGAAACTGCTTTTTTGATGTGCACAAGTGACACAATGATGTGAAGATTGAACAGGTAGTTTTGAGAATTCCAATTCTGATCTGAGAAATGTACCAAAGCGACTGAGAAAAACTGTAAAGCCATTTGACACTCGTGTTCATGGGTTCACCAGATCAACACCATCTATATGTGTTTTGAAATTTGTGGATTTTAAAATGTTTCGAAAAGGGTTGAAACTGTATGGTGAAGACTCGCTTGCTGAAATCACTTGACATTGATACAAGGTTATGGTTTGATTAGCTCCAAACCACTGGTTAGAAAGAAATTATCTTTTTTGGCTGTCAGACCTGTTTTTTCTTTTTCTTTTTTTTGGTTGCCAAACCTCTCCTCTGCAGTACTTGAGTCTTTTAGAGTTCTTTATAAACCCGTATGGCTGCTGATGGCCAGTGGATTTATATGCGACTCTGTGCACACTAGAGTGGGTGACCCAAAGGGACAGGCTGTTAATTTGGACTCCGGCATCTCTATGTCTGAGGGCTTTCCCATCCCTGTAAATCTCAGAAGCTGTGCCAAAGAGAATCCCCAAGCACCCCGGGCCAAAATGCACGCAAAGAGGGAGAGTATCCTTTCCCTTATCCATACAGGCAAAGTGACTGAGTTTTAAGATTGTATCTAAGTAAAAACTTATGTTGTGTTTTACAGTAAAATCGCTAGGAATAGCAAAAACCGAGTCATTTACAAAAAATATCAGGCTTTAATATCAGTCTCTGAGGAACAGCTTTGAATTTATTCACATTCTTTAGGAAGTAAAATTAGACTTCAAATGTTCTGTTTCCTTTCAGCAGCCCAGCAGCTGGAATTTGTTCCCATGGATTGAACTCAGAAAACTTGGGAAGAGAGAAAGAAAAAACATTAAACAAATAAATATGACTGCTTGCCTAGTTATAATCGAATATTATAATATTTTTAGGTTGCATTCGTACTGATGCACTAGTCATCTAATCTATCTATCTATCTATCTATCTATCTATCTATCTATCTATCTATCTATCTATCTATCTATCTATCTATCTATCTATCTATCTATCTATCTATCTATCTATCTATCTATCTATCTATCTATCTATCTATCTATCTATCATCTATCTGTGAATCCTGTCCATTCTCTTGCGATCAATATCCCACATATGGTATTTGTCATATAAATAAAGTGTAGTCTTGAGCATTTTTAATCACTGCCATTGAAACCGTAGCCATATTTACTTCTGAAAATACTATCAGAGTACACTGTTATATTGACAACATTACTAAGCATTTTGGCTAAGCATCTTGTTTGTGAACAATAGCTATGTTTCCATCCACCTATTTTTATGCGCATTTTGGAATATCGCATCAAAAACTGCTGAATGGAAACGCCAAGATGCGCATAAATTCTAAAAATGCGCATAAAAAACGTATGCGCTCTTGAGTTGGATAAATGTTCTATCCGATACGGAAACATGCGCATAAACCACGATGGAAATGCATTCACCGAATAAATTCCTCGATGAACCAGCGGAAAAATCTTGTTTGCAAACCATTTGAAATGCTGTTTTGGTCATTCAAATGTCTGTTGTCAAAGATTCTCTGTATATTTCCCTCCTAGAACTGTCTTACATGACTGCGTTCCCAAACAGCAGCATCTGCCTCCAAAAGAAACACAACACGTTTATTGTGTTTCATCTGCATGCTCTCAGGCGCAAATAATATATTATATAGGTAAATGATTATATTGTGGCTTCTCCTATGTTTCTTAGTGATTTTGTAGCGGCAGTTTATCAGGAAGTGACGATTATGTTCTCTTCAGATAGAAACAGTGCTATGCAATATTGCTATGCGATATTGCAATTTTGCGCATAAGTTAAATTCGCAACTTTGGATGGAAACTTAGCTAATGACACAAGGACTTGTCATTCTCATGGCACCGATATGTTCTTTGACATAAAATCTTACCTTTGAGAGGTGAACTAAGGATTTTGAGCAAGTTACAGGCTGTCGCAGTAAATCCATTGTGTGGTGCTGCTTTTGCAAATTGTTTTGAGAAATGCACTTACTGTTTTGCAAATCTTAAGGAGGATCTGAGAAATGTTCCATAGTGACTGAGAAAAACTGTAAAACTAGAGAAGGAAAAAATCATCATGACATTTTGACACGATTAGTTGACAAAACCTTGAAGGTTACAGGCCTTGGATGGATAGATGGATGGACGTGACAGAGTCTAATAGAAATGTAAAGAAAATATACTTGACACATTGACAACTAGTTCAACCATTTTGCATTTAATGACTAAGGAACTAATGCATAGTGTTTTGATGGGTAAGACTATTCAACAGAGAACCAGTATAATTGTGAACCAAGTGACTGGATGATGTGGAAGTTGAACAAGTAGTTTTGAAAATCTCAGTTGTGATCTGAGAAATGCTCCAGTGCAACTGAGAAAAACTGTAATTAATAGATGGCATCTTCCTCTCATTTTAAATATTAGCAACTTTATTTGGTCGCTATTCTGATGTACTTCCAGAGACAGGGCATTAAATAGTGCTTTTAGGATTATTTTTTATAGGCACAGACATATAGTATCCCAATGTGGGCTTGTCCCTCAGTAAATTCCTTTTAGGTCATAGTGGACACTTTCTATTAAAGGAAAATCCTGCTCCATAGCAGCTGCTATCTTTAGAAACATGCACTACAGACATGTTATGGTTTTTTCTTATCAGGCAGTGATGGACTAGTCATCTATTGTGAGGAAGCTTCTGGATCCTGATGATATATTGATGTTTTGGAGCCGTGCCCACTATAATTGAGCCTGCAGCCATGTGGCGCTAATGTTCAGTTGAGCGAGGTGATCCTCAGCTTATGTCACTGATCTGCCTCTGCCACATTAATCCTCTTAATAGAACCATCCTGATTCCCAACCAAACCCAAAATCACCTGCTTTAGATCGGGGGTATCCCAATGCAACCACCATGCACATTTTGTTTTCTCCACTTCATTTTAAATGGTAGCTCTATATAGGCAGGAAACATGTAGCAACAGAAAATATAATGTACTGTTTAAAATCATTCTTGTTGTGCATTTTCAGTAGAATCTTTAACAGAATGCAAAATTAATGGTTTTGATTACTATCCTGTTAAACTGCATCTACCTCATGGAATGGTTATAATCACATTCCCCATAAGTCTTCAGTCTATTAATAACACAGCCAAAATTGTTCAAAGGAGAAATGGCATTCTTTGGGATTTACATGCTTAGCCTTTAAAGTGGCTTTTGACTTTCATATTAATTTCCTTTTGAGTGACAGAGATTGGTTAAGGAATTGTAAGCATGCTTGTTATGGAAACATTCTGCATGTGATGTGCAGTTCAAACCTTTAAAGGGTAATTTTCCTTGATATTCTGACGTATAAGAGGTCGTTTTAAAATTGATAGAGTTACCTCTGAGGATTAAAATACTTTTTAAAGTGCCATGTTGGAAAAACACAGTCTTTGCATTGCCTTCCTTGTGATCCTAACATTAAATTCATATTAGGATGATTTGTTCCAGAAATTTTGTTTATGCTGGTTGAAATTCTCTTCACATCCTGATAGCAATTATTGTCTGTGGAAGGCATAGGACCATACAATCCAATTGTTGCATTTGGTCTGATGTCCTACCTGCCTGTCAACATGTGTTTCCATACCTCCATAAACCTCCAGGCACCTGTTGGCGCAGACATCACATGTCATCAGCTCATTTCATGCTATGAGTTAGACAGACCTCAGTCACTGAGCACTGCAACAGAAACAGCAGCCGCCTTTTACAGTTCCTCTTGAACCAAAACAACAAGCTTATGTTGCGTTCAACTACTGTAATTTGGAAGAGACAGAAACCCATGACATTATACTCTGAGCGGTTTGTGACTTGAATTTATGCGTCTCATTGGTAACACTATCAACGGCAAAATGAATCTGCAGCAGTCAGGTGGTACAGGACAGGTCAGTGCTCTTTAAGTTATTTATGTTCATTATTAGGGGTGTGACAAGATCTACCATGAGCTGCTGACCCCGTCACTCCATCTCAGTCCGTTGACCTGTCGACTCCACCTTGGCTTCTCACTCCCTCAGCTCAACCAGATACCATCGTTCTTACAGCTTCACCAGGTTCCCTACACTATGGCTCCTCCCTCCGTCGACTCCACCGTTGGCTTTAATCCTGGCTGTGCTCTGGATCATGACCTGGCTACTCCTCCTATCCTCGCCTCCCTGGCTCTTCCCACCATCATCACCACCTTGGTTTCTCCTGCTGGCATCTGTTCTTGTCTCCCATCCTTCACCAGCCCCTCGCTATGAACCACCTCCTAAGTCAGAGGTCTTCAACCCTGCTCCTGGGGACCCACTGTCCTGCAAAGTTTATTTCCAACCTGCTTAAGCACACCTGCCTGTGTATTTCAACAAGTGATCCTGAAGAGCTTGATTAGTGTCACCTGTCTTTGATTACTGTTGGAGCTAAACTCTGCAGGACAGTGGGTCCCCAGGAGCAGGGTTGAAGACCTCTGTCCTAAGTCACAGAGACACGTTCAGTCACAATTACTTTCATTTCATTTTCAAGGACTTTTCGTTTGCTCATCTTTTGTTTCTGTATCCCGTTGTTCGCACAAGTCTCCTTTGTTACTCATTAATTAGATCCCACCAGAATTCAGATCGTCATCGTGTATATTTAGGCCCTTCAGTTCCCTCTGTTTCTTTGTCCGGTATTGTTGTGTTCGTGCATGGCAGACTGTTTTGTTTGTAATTCAACACTCTTGAAGTAATAGTCATGTCGATTAATAAACTTCTATTTGGATGACGTCATCTATCTTGTTCATCCTTTGGCAAAACGTTACAATTGGGAGTAACAGGAGTTAGTCAAACTGGATGGCTGTGATAGTTGTGATTTGCTGTTCTTTCATTTGCTTCGGCATTTTGGGGGTTAATGTGTTCGATTATTATCGGATACAGAAGACAGAGCTTAGAGAACACTGCTTTTGTTATTACTTTGATCAAAGACATTCACTGTAATCCTGCATAAAAGCTTCAGTGAAGCAACATTTTAATAGCTTATTACTTCTAAATTAGGATGATTTGTATGTAAAAATCTTCATAACATTATAAGTGGACCTCAGAGAACATCATAAAATGAAAAAGATACATGCAGTTCTTGACCCTTTTAGGCTTTGAGCACCTGTTTAACAACCTGTCACAAGGAGATGGACCATCGTTGACACTGACACCGCATTTTAAAGGGCCTGGTTTAAAAGTGTAATATAAGTCACTGTTTGCTTTAATGACCAGACAGAGAGAAATTGATGAAAGCATGTGTTGTTTGGACTGCAGCCCACAAGTCATTAATCATGTCACATTACAGCGGCGCTGTATATAATTAATCTCCCTTAACAAGAACAGACCAGACATGGATAGTTCAAGCAGGGTGCTTTTATCTAAGAATGTATTATGGATTTTCATTTTCACTATGTATTTGCTTATGAACGCAAAGTTGTATTAAATATAGTCGTGAATATGTCTGAAGTTTAATAGCATTATGTAATTTGAATACTTACACTTACAAAGGCACTGATTGGTTGCTAGGGTGTTGCTAAGCAGTTGCTAAAGTGTTCTGAGGGGTTGCTTGGTGGATGCATTCGAATGATTTAACGGAGTTCCAGTTAGATTGTGTCAGTAGGACACGTCGTTTGTTCTCTTCATTTTGCTGTGGATTCGTTTTTAAACAAGACACTGTTCGGCGCAGACTTTTCAAAGAGACTATGAAATAAAAATTATATAAAAGATGATGCAGTGATGACTATATTGGTTCTGACAGTTATGCCGCATGAAAAGTGTTGTCACAATTACTTTCAGCTTTCACTTTTAGTTGAATTTTCTAAGACTTATAAGCTGAATCCGAAATCGAATTGGGCATTATTTGAATGGACAGCGCATTTGTAGTGGTGTCCGAAACCATAGTGGACGCTATTGAGTGCACTCATTCAATCCCACATTGCACCTCAATAATGAGTGTCCGAATTCACTCACTCATTTTCATTCACTCCTTCAATGAACTGTATTAGTGCACTAACGTAGGGAATAGTGATCGAGAACCCTATAATTAAGATCTTCAGAAACACTTGATAATTACAGACAGGTGTGTTGGATCAGGGTTGGACCTGAACTCTTCATAGATAGATAGATAGTTTTCAGAACGGAAAAAAGCAGTGACATCTGATGCCAGCCACAGATCGATTCCTTAAATCTGCAGATAAAATGATAGTACTCCTCTGTCATTTCAGTGTCCTCTCCACCTGTCTGTTGATGATGGAGTTGATCTGTAAGTGTGGAGGGTGAATCGGCGAGCCGTTGAGGTGTAGTGATCTTTAAATAAGAAGGCTCAGGATTGATGTGATATGTAAACGATCGGTCTGGCGGGTATTGATGCTGGATGATGTAAGGCTCTAGTCAGGTATATTCAGCCATGGTTGATCTACGCTCATCCAATGTGTCGGGGCTGCCACCGTTTCGGCCACATGTCGTGATGAATATAAAATCTATCGTATGACAGTTAACAGATGTTTTACAAGCGCGATCAGACGTCTCTCTCTGTTAAAGGTGAGAAGGTGAGCCGCTGACGAGAGATTGGTTACAGCGGGGGCTATATGGACCTCTATTAAAGTTTGATACTTAAAAATCTGACTTTATTTTACTGTTGTGTGAAAGCTAATTGTTTTCTCTTCTATTTGTGTGCTTTTTTTTGTCATTCTGTGTGCATGTCTCGGTGTGTATCCAAACAAATGTGTGTGTGAGTTTGTGTGTTTACGGGTGTGTGTGTGCGTAGTTGTTTGCGTAGTGTCAGCTCTAGTTTCTTGGCAGCATAAGGTTACCCAATGCTGACTTTAATAGATTAAGCCACTCTGAACCCAAATGTAGAACAAGCAACAGGCAGAAACAACAGCCGGACAGGAGACCCCTCTCTCACGAGAGGTAGGCCTGTGTGTGTGCGTGTGTGTGTAGGTGTGTGTGTGTGTGTGTGTGTGTGTGTGTGTGTGTGTGTGTGTGTGTGTGTGTGTGTGTGTGTGTGTGTGTGTGTGTGTGTGTGTGTGTGTGTGTGTGTGTGTGTGCATGTTCAGTTAAAAAAAATGTGTATTAGGCAACATCTGTTCAGACACCCTGTTTAGGAAATGAATGTTCATTTGGGTCATTTTGTTCTGAATCATCTGTAATTTCAGTGTTTTCTAAATGTAAATGTTGGTTTTAATATGCTCTGCTATCATATATTTTGAAGTGTGAACAATTCAATTGTCAGATTACTGTTCAGAACTAAAATAGTGTATAATAATTTTCTTTCAAAATATTTTGAATCTTTTTTATTAATAAACTGTTAAATATGATCTAGATATGTTGCGTGAGATTCACTTGCACGCTATAATATTCAATTTGATAATAGTTTATTTTAAGAGTTCAAAAGAGTGTTCGAAATTTCCAGCTAGAACAAAGCTAAAGCGGGTTAACAGCCTGGCTTAAGCATTTACATTTCACAAAGAGGTTTTATTCTTTTATTTAACTATAATGAAATGTTTTTCAAATATAAAAAAAGATCCATATAGTCAATAGAAAGAACCATATATAGTGATAAATGGTTCTTAATATGAAGAGGGTTCTTTGCTCAATTTAAGATTAATTTTAAGATTTTAGAGTGTAGAGATAAATTACAGAATATTACAAAACTAAAATATAGAATATAAATAGAATATTTGTATTTACTTCCATGACTTTCATATCATATGAAACATCAAAAAGAAAGATTAAAACATAAAATGAAATATCAAAAAGATGGTTTGATTTTATATGCGAGCACATTGTAAAAAAAAATAATATGATCAATAAGTTATGACAACACATGTTTTTACTTTGCTTCAACTCATCGAGATAAGTTAAGCAATTTTCACCTTTTTTATAAGAATCATACAAGATTCAACTAATTGTTTAAAGTCCGTTTAACGTAATTTATATTGATTGTACTTCAGTTGATTGTACTTAATTTAAGGCAGCAACTTTTTTACAGTGATCTCCGATAGCGCAAGATTCTTGTAAATGTCCTTATCCAGCCGAACAGCGCTGATCCGCATCAGTCACTTGGCTTAATAACATTTTCTTTTGTCTTCTTGTTTATTCTGTGTGCTTGTATTTTCTCCAAATATAAAACATGGGTCACACTTTAGATTAGGGTCCGAACTAACTATTAACTATGGCTTTTACCTCAATAAACTCCTTATTACTGCTTACGGTATTAATAGTTAGTAAGGTAGTTGTTAAGTTTAGGTATTGGGTGGATTAAGGGATGTTGAACATGATCATGCAGAATAAGGCATTAATATGTGCTTAATAAGTACTAATAAACAGCCAATATCATAGTAATATGCATGATAATAAGCAACTAGTTCAAAGAAAGAATCGAACCCTAAACTAAAGCGTTACCAAAATATATCCTGCTATATCAGTGCTTTTCACCCAGTCTAACGTCAGCCTCTCTCTCTCTCTCTCTCTCTCTCTCTCTCTCTCTCTCTCTCTCTCTCTCTCTCTCTCTCTCTCTCTCTCTCTCTCTCTCTCTCCGTGACGCACATGTTCTCTGTTTTCTGGTCAGTGGCAGCTGAGCAGGATGACTCATTTTTGGCATCTTTAATTAAACATCTGTCCGCGCCTCTCAAACCACAGCTCCTATTTGAGATTTAGCCTGATAATGCATGCAGGACATTTAGAAATCTCTAATACCTGTACTCTACATGCATGAAATCAAATCCGGTTACACTTTATTTCGACAGTTTACTTTAATCATTCTGCTGACTATAAGTAACTTTGCAACTACATGTCAACTTATTCTACTAACCCGGACCCTAACAGTCTACTAATACTCCAATGAGAGTTAGTTGACATGTAGTTGAAAAGTTACTTATAGTTTGTAGAATGTCTAAAGTAGACCATTTCAATCCTGTTACATCCTTGTTTCAATCCAAGTATACATTTAAGTACTGAGTTATATATATTAACTAATATAAATGTACTTGCTATAGGATTAGTGTAAGATTCAGTTTGGTCTAGGGTAAGTTACATGTAATTATGCATAATTTATAGTTATTACTATTGTAACTACATGTAACATGTGTAACAAGGACACTGCAAAGTAATGTGTTATCTAAAACCCTTTACTTGTAGCCAAAAAAATTTACTTTTGTAAATCCATTATTATTAGCGCATGGCTATGTGGTAGCTAATGTGTTCAAAGTGGTTGCTTTTAAGTGATTTCTAGGATATTCAGGATGGTGAATTAACCAAGTCAAAATAGATCCATCCTAAGTCTCTTAGTTCATCTCTGATATTGTCGTCTCTAGATTAAACTTAGATCCCTACTTCAATGTAAGTCTATGGGATTTTGCACCTGTTTTATTGTCCTCCAGGCAAAAAGTCACTTAGAAACAAACTAGCAGAAAGTATAGATTTGAGGTATCATTCATATCTGTGGTACAAATGTGTGGGACGAGTTATGCACTGAAGTTTATTATCGTTACGCTAAGGAGTTTTGAAAAAAAAACAAATTGTGAAACAAGTCAATTTGAGCAATAATAATAGTGTATGCACCACTAATAATCATTATGATTTAGCTAAGATGTTGTCTTTGTATTAAATTGGAATATCCTTGGTTTAAAACCAGAGATAAAAACTGCCTCTACACAGACTTGTTACTAATGACTTGTTCAGCTTGGCTGAAGGCACTGCAACATTTCCTCTGAACCCAATGCAGGCCAGTGGAATAGTAAGTGAATTAGATGAGGGGCGATTGTTTTCCCCACAGTCTTGCCCTTTACTGGGCCAACAGTTTCTCTTTCTCTCTCGTCTTCCTTCGCTCTCGACTTCTCTTTCGGCGGCTCTCTTATTCTCCCACACCGCCTCACAGGCCAGGACTCTGGTGTCAAGTGTTTGACAGGGGTTACACTTTAGCTGAGGTGATGTCCAGCCGAATGTTGTGTCAGAGGTGTGTCACCATAGATACGGGAAACGTCACATTAAGAACAGCAGGGAACCCGTCCAAATGTCTGGGCTAATGTACGTAACTCGAGTTTGAGACAGCGAGAGGAAATGGGAATGCAAAGAAGCTTCGCAACATTTAGCATTTGAGTCTAAATCGAAAGATTTTTTTTTATATATATATATTTTTCATAAAGCTTGTTTTAGGACAGCATTGTTTATTTATCATGGGCAAACATTCATGATAATCAAGCTCTCCAAAATCATATAATATGTTATATGTCCTGTTATTTTTAATGGTGTTTTTTCTTTTTAAAATGCACTATTTATTATTGTTTAATAAAATTTGTATTATTTTTTAAATTGCATTAAACATTACAAGAAATACTGACATGGTGTATAAATAATTTTGGTCCCACTTTGTATTAGGTCTGTTTAACTACTGTGTACTAACAATTAAATTAATCATTTGATGCAATGCACTCATTGTGTGCATTTCATTTCAATTCAACTGCATACACTATTTTGCCAAAAGTATTGGGACCAAATCACTGAATTCAGGTGTTCCAATCACTTCCATGGCCATAGGTGTATAAAATCAAGCATCTAGTCATGCAGACGCTTCTACAAACATTTGTGAATGCATCCACGCCTTACATCACCAATTGCAACGCAAAGCGTGGGATGCAGTGGTGTAAAGCACGCCACCACTGGACTCTAGAGTGACCAATCACACTTCTCTGTCTGGCAATCTGATGGACGAGTCTGGGTTTGGCAGTTGCCAGGAGAACGGTACTCGGCTGACTGCATTGTGCCAAGTGTAAAGTTTGGTGGAGGGGATAAACATACCGCATATTATGGTGTGGGGTTGTTTTGCAGGGGATTGGCTTGGCCCCTTAGTTCCAGTGAAAGGAAATCTTAATGTGTCAGCATTTCAAGACATTTTGGACAATTTCATGCTCCCAAATTTGTGGGGTCAGTTTGTGGATGGCCCCTTCCTGTACAAACATGACTGCGCACCAGTGCACAAAGCAAGGTCCATAAAGACATGGATGAGTGAGTTTGGTGTGGAGGATCTTGACTGGCCTGCACAGAGTCCTGACCTCAACCTGATAGAACACCTTTGGGATGAATTAGAGCGTAGACTGCGAGCCAGGCCTCGTCCAACATCAGTGCCTGACCTCACAAATGTGCTTCTAGAAGAATGGTCTAAAATTCCCATAAACACACTCCTAAACCTTGTGGAAAGCCTTCCCAGAAGAGTTGAAGCTGTTATAGCTGCAAAGGGTGGCCAACGCCATAATAAACCCTACGGATTAAGAATGGGATGTCATTAAAGTTCAAGTGCATGTAAAGGCAGGCGTCCCAAAACTTTTGGCAATATAGTGTATACTTTCAAAGCAGCTCTACAGAAAATGCATGCGTGTCTACATTTAATTTTGAGTGATCTGTTATCAGAGTTGGCTTTGAAGTTATGCATTTTAGAAATGTATGTAGTATACAAATCACACAGTTAACTAACAATGTATTAATTTAAGGCAGAAACAATGAGCTCACTGAAGCAATGAATGTATGTTTTTACCTAATGATAAGGATATATAGAATATTTAGCATTGTGCATGTTGATTCAGAGTTAGCTAAATGTGAAGTCCTCACATGAGTTGGACTCGTGTATTCACAGGTGTTGGGACATCTGAAGTCTTCATAAGAGGCTGGATCCAAACTGGAGCTGACATTTTCTCTAGTTACCTCAGGATGGGCATCCCAAAATAAAACAGAAAAGCAATGGAAAATAATTAACGTAGCTGCAGTTTGTAACATTAAGCAAAGATTATCATGTGCATTTGATCTGATATAACTGGAGTAAAAGGTTATGAGATGCATTATGTGAATGCCTGGCTAAAGAGATGCGGGCCATATAGGTCAGTAGCATATAACTGATCCAGAACTTAATAGGTAACCAGTGCAGAGATTACAAAATAGGTGTTAAATGATCATATTTTCTTGACCTAGTATAAACTCTACCAGCTGCATTTTGGACTAATTGTAACTTGTTAATTAAGGATGCTGGACAACCAGCTGATGCATTACAGTAATATAGTCTAGAGGTCATGAATGCATGACCTAACTTTTCTTCATCAGAAACAGATCCAATGTTCCGTAGCTTAGCAATGTTTCTGAGGTGGAAGAAGGCTGTTTTTCTAACATATGAAACATGATTTTTGAAAGACAAGTTGATGTCCAATATAACACCCATGTATTGTATTGTAGAAGATGAAGTAACAGAATATCCTTCTAAATGCAAACTGTATTCTAAGAGATTCTGTGCACAGCTTTTCCATCCAATAAGTAATACCTGGCTTTTCTGAATTTAAAGGGGTCATGAATTGAGAAATCAACTTTCCCTTTAGCTTTAGATATATGAAAGGTCATGGTAATATAAGAATATCCTGTAAGTTTTAGAGCTGTAAACTTCCTTGTTAGTCAAAGAAAGCTTGTATTGACACCAGGCCCAGCAAACGATCGATCTCAGAAAGGGCCAACCCTTGTTGTCATCGTGTGGTGAAAAACCGCCTTGACATAAAATGAACAACGTCTGATTCTGTAGCCACGCCCACCGACTCGTGCCACTGACATGACATAGGCCTACATAGAGCTAAACCGGATCAAACTAAACATACCGCATAAGCTTATTTTGGATTCTAATACTATGAATGCATTAATTAACTAACATTGTGTGTTTGTTTCTTCATTTCACCACGGATTGTAAACAAGAGACTGGATTTTCAGACAGGATAAGATTACATGAATGAATGAGCAACACTAATGTGAGTAAAAAATGTTTTTTATATGTGATAGTATTGCATTGTTACAGATCGTTTGATTAATTTCACACTTTCACAGGCTGGATAATCCTTTATTTGTGGTGTTGTTGGTTCATTGCGATTCTGGATCAGACTCGGACATGGAAAGCCCAACGTCCTGGGGCTATGTGTTTTCCAGACGGGCTCCCACAACGTATCACTGATCTGCCCAACGGCTATCTTAAATAGTAAAATAACATTATTTTCTTCATCTGCTTTGTTCACTCTCTTGATGTGTGTGTACGGTTTGCGGGTTATATCCACTGATCAGACGGGCCAAGTAAGACAAAAATAACATTCCAATCAATCGTGGGTGGATGAGAGATAAATCATTGTGTTTGTTTGATAAAGACATTTCACGAGTTCACACTTACATCAAATTAAATAGAGTAAATATTATGCGTATTTGGCGTGCTGTCCGGGGGAGGGCTCCGGGCTCGGAATTTTGCCCGAACCCAGAGTACAAACCCCTAGAATTAGACTACATATATAAATTTGATGTCTTATGTGAGTTTAATTAAGTGAGGAGAAGGGGTGGTGGAGGGATGCTAAGAAAACAGTCAACGACAGGAAGGTAAATCGGCTGTCTATATACACCTCCTATCATTGATTTTTAATGAGCTCCTCTTGTGTTTATTTATCTGGGTCTGCTCCACTTAACAGTTTTAATTTCCTGAATGTGCTCCTCCCGAAATTTGTTTATAAAACATCAATTTGTGAGCCATGTGGATGATTAATTCCACATGGCACTACAGGTGCTGGTCATATAATTAGAATATCATCAAAAAGTTGAATTATTTCACTAATTCCATTCAAAAAGTGAAACTTGTATATTATGTTCATTCATTACACACAGACTGATATATTTCAAATGTTTATTTCTTTTTATTTTGATGATTATAACTGACAACTAAGGAAAATCCTAAATTCAGTATCTCAGAAGATTAGAATATTATTTAAGACCAATACAAATAAAGGATTTTTAGAAATCTTAGCCAACTGAAAAGTATGAACATGAAAAGTATGAGCATGTACAGCACTCAGTACTTAGTTGGGGCTCCTTTTGCCTGAATTACTGCAGCAATGCGGCGTGGCATGGAGTCGTTCTGTCTGTGGCACTGCTCAGGTGTTATAAGAGCCCAGGTTGCTCTGATAGTCGCCTTCAGCTCTTCTGCATTGTTGGGTCTGGCATATCGCACCTGTATATTGCCAAAAGTTTTGGGACGCCTGCCTTAACATGCACATGAACTTTAATGACATCCATTCTTAATGAAATTGTCCAAAATGTCTTGGTATGCTGACGCATTAAAAGTTCCTTTCACTGGAACTAAGGGGGCAAGCCCAACCCCTGAAAAACAACCCCACACCATAATCCCCCCTCCACCAAACTTTACACTTGGCACAATGCAGTCAGGCAAGTACCGTTCTCCTGGCAACCACCAAGCCCAGACTCATCCATCAGATTGCCAGACAGAGAAGCGTGATTCGTTACTCCAGAGAACACGTCTCCAATGCTCTAGAGTCCAGTGGTGGCGTGCTTTACACCACTGCATCCGATGCTTTGCGTTGCACTTGGTGATGTAAGGCTTGGATGCAGCTGCTTGGCCATGAAAACCCATTCCATGAAGCTCTCTACACACTGTTCTTGAGCTAATCTGAAGGCCACACAAAGATGGGAGGTCTGTAGCTGTTGACTCTGCAGAAAGTTGGCGACTTCTGCTCACTGTGCGCCTAGCACTCTGTGGCTGAGTTGCTGTTGTTCCCAATTGCTTCCACTTTGTTGTAATACCACTAAAAGTTGACTGTGGAATATTTAGTAATGAGGAAATTTCACGAATGGACTTATTGCAAAGGTGGCAATCTATCACGGTACCATGCTTGAATTCACTGAGCTCCTGAGAGCGACCCATTCTTTCACAAATGTTTATAGAAGCGTCTGCATGCCAAGTGCTTGATTTTATTCACCTGTGGCCATGGAGGTGATTGGAACACCTGAATTCAATGATTTGAGGGTATTAAGGGATGTCCCAATACCTTTGGCATTATAGTGTGTGTGTGTGTGTGTGTGTGTGTGTGTGTGTGTGTGTGTGTGTGTGTAAATATATATATATATATATATATATATATATATATATATATATATATATATATATATATATATATATATACATATATTAATTGAGCAGGAGCATAATTGAGCAGACACAACTTTTTCTAATATTTTAGACATAAAAATGTAAGATTTGAAATGGGTCTGTAATTTGCCAATGTTATTACATTGTACTAATATTTAAAAATACCTGCATGTAACTACGTCTGTAATTAATTTCTGCAATTATATCTCTGATCACACTGTTGACCCTTTCCTTACACCTTAGCTCACCCTTAAATCTACCCATACCACCAAACCTGTCCCTAACCATACCTGTCTCCCATCTCAATGGCATCACAAGTGTTTTGCAATACATTACATAGTAAAGACACCTAATGTAAAGTCTGACCATACTTCTAAAATAGCTAAATTACAATTTAAATAACCTATCATTATTTATTTTGTATTACAATAATTGTGAATTGGAGGAGGACATGTGTTTAATTCTCATAAAAAACAATGCAACAATGAAACAAACATATAACAGTACAAAGAGCAGAACATGTCAGTCCGATAGAGGATGTCTAGTGTTTCCTTCATGGATTGTGATAGACTTGTGACATTTTTATCACTCTCACATTTGCAGTGTAAAACAGATTCACAGCGAAAACAAAAATAACCCAGCAACATCTGACATTTTTGGAAGCGTTGTGATGCTGACACCTCCCAAAATATGTCACCTTCACCAGCTGCTCTCCTCAGGGTTCCACTCAGACAAGTAACCAAGAAACAATGTGCCTCTCAAACACCATTTACTGGTTTAGACTGAGTTTTATTAGCAAAAACACGTTCTAACACGTCTTCTTTTTTTGCAGGTCCCAGCACTGTGGCTTCTTCCTCAGTTTGTTGACCTTCACCTCAAAATCAAATGCAGAAGAGCATTTGAAATTTTGAACCAGTGATTTTGTTCTGGTGAAAGTTGATTTGGGAGGTTGTGTGATATCTGGGTCCACATGACGGTCCAGGCTGGAAGGATAGAGGTGGCGCTAGTTGACTTTGACAGTATGGAGAATAATGACAATGGTGTGGATAACTTCAATGACCCAGACTATCCCAATGAGATGACGGCTTTGACGGTAGAAATGCCAGAGTTTGGGCCTGGCAGCACCTACTGCAATTCTGCAAAAGTGTCGCCGTTTAAAGAGAAGACCCCACAAAATCGGGATGTACCGCAATCACCTGTATTGCCTCCTCACACGAGGAGAGGACGCGCTAGCTGTGCTAGTCTAATTTCCAACTGGAAGTTACTTGTGAACAGTGAAGGAACACAAAGTGAGACAATCTTCAGTAGACTGGCCAAAGAATGCTACGAGGACTTGTTTGTTGATAAGCGAGCTCTTGAAGAAGGTGATCAGAAGGTCATCATTAACATCGCCGGTCTTCGCTTCGAAACCCGCCTGGGGACCCTTAACCAGTTCCCTGACACTCTTCTGGGCGACCCAATGAAAAGAATGGGCTATTTTGACCCGATGAGAAACGAGTACTTCTTTGACCGCAATCGTCCAAGCTTTGATGGGATCCTGTACTACTATCAGTCGGGGGGCAAGATTCGCCGGCCTGCGAATGTACCTTTAGATGTCTTCTCAGATGAGATCAACTTCTACGAGTTAGGACAGGAAGCCATGGACCAGTTCCGCGAGGAGGAAGGCTTTATCAAAGACGTGGAGGTCCCGTTGCCATCCAATGAGTTCCACAGGCAGTTCTGGCTCCTTTTTGAATACCCTGAGAGCTCAAACGCAGCCCGAGGGGTTGCTCTCGTTTCCATCTTCGTCATCGTCATCTCCATCATCATATTCTGCCTGGAGACTCTCCCAGAATTCCGTGAGGACCTAGAGATTTTTCCAACTGCTGGTTTTTCCTTTAACCAAACACATCCCTCAGGTTTTCCTCCAAACGTCTCTCCCAAAACTATTACCAGCACCTTCTCCGACCCCTTCTTTATTATTGAGACCGCTTGCATTATCTGGTTCTTCTTCGAGCTCCTGGTGCGTTTCCTGGTCTGCCCCAGCAAGCGAGAATTTTTCAACAACATCATGAACATGATTGACATTGTCTCCATTATTCCCTATTTTGTCACTTTAATAACTGAGATTGTAACCACCACCAATAAGTCCAACATGGGGCAGAATATGTCCCTGGCCATCCTGCGAATCATTAGACTGGTGCGAGTGTTCAGGATCTTTAAGCTTTCCAGACACTCCAAAGGGCTGCAGATTCTGGGCCAGACGCTCAAGGCCAGCATGAGGGAACTTGGGCTGCTCATCTTCTTTCTCTTCATTGGCGTCATTCTCTTCTCCAGCGCCATCTATTTCGCTGAGGTGGACGACCCCAAAACCCAGTTTGTTAGCATCCCTGATGGATTCTGGTGGGCAGTAGTTACCATGACCACTGTGGGTTATGGAGACATGTGTCCCATTACTCTAGGCGGTAAGATTGTGGGCACTCTATGTGCCATTGCTGGGGTGTTGACCATCGCCCTGCCAGTGCCTGTAATAGTCTCAAATTTCAACTACTTTTACCATAGAGAGACAGATCAGGAAGACAAGCAGCCCATAGCTGAGACAACTGATCAAGCTTTAAAGTCAGGGAACAATGCAAAATATGGAAGTAGTTCCTCTTTGAACAAGGCAAATGGCAACTGGCAGAATGACAAATCAAAGTATTAAAACCGATATTGAAACATCATCGAAACATGAGCGTGAATCTCTTTAAACATGTCCAGGTCATATTTCACCCCAAAATCAAGAGAATATACACATATAAAAAAAAGTTTCTGTTTGGATTTAAACAGGCATATACTTACGAGTCTACAACTGGATCATTATTGCAGTGATTATGATGTTTCTAGCATGTTATATGTTTGGCAACAGGTCTTCTAACCATTATTTCGTAATGCCATTCATTTCTTAAACAACCATGTAGGAAGACACATCATGGTCATATTCCAGGATGACAATGTCAAAGTCCAGACTTCATTGCAAATTCATTGAAAGTGCTGGACTCTTGAATTGAAGATTTAGAAGTGAAATGTCTGCACCTTTTGATGGAAATAAATGTTTTACTCAAATTTTTAAGTACAATCAACTGGATATTGTCATTAAATTACATTAAACTAACAAACTGAAATTATTTAATCTTGTATAACTTATGAAAAAGTTTGAAAACTGCTTAACTTATTTTGATGAGTTAAAGCAATGTAAAAACATGATGTTGTCATAAATGATCAATCATATAATTTTTTTACAGCGATCAAGAGGTGCATCCATTTTTGATCAAGATTGATCAAAAACAATTGACAATGGAAGAGTCAAGTACTTCTAAAACAAATACGTTTAAGAAGTATAAATAAATAATTTACCACTTAAATAATGAAATAATATTTCAGTAATAGGATTTTGTTCATTACAGTAATGAGAATATGGGAATAACTGTAATGCAAATTATATACAAAATATTGATGTGTTAAACTAGGCATATTTTCCCTAAAGCAAAAAATCTACATATTTTTCTATTTATTTTGTAGTGAAATATGACCCAGTCAGGTTCTTCACAGGTTTTGTGAGATTCAGCCAATGAGTTTCATTTTTAGTACTTCAGTGTTTGCTAGATTTTTTGGGGGGAACGGATGATTAAAAAAGTTACCTAACTTGAATAAAATGAATGAGATAACAGTTTCTCTGAAAACATAAGTAACAGAAATTAGATTTTCATCCGTGTTGCATAATCTAATTATAAAATAATAAATTAACCTAAACCATCTCATAATCTCATAAACCTGTCCACTATGTGTAATTAAAAATGACAGAATCACTCTAAAATTAAATGACAACTGCACTATCATCAAGTGCATTTGGGTGGCTTAATGTTTCCACCAGCAAACTACCGTTTTGGGTAACTTGCAAAACGACGCCTTTAACATTTATCTTGTCATATTATTGTCTCTATGTATGTATTTTCTAATATAATTCAAAATTAAGTAGTGCAATTCACAATTTTATCATTTTGTATTTGAAATGATAATCATGGTTTGTTGTGGCACTTTAGAGGAAGCTCAGCCAATGAAGAGGAGAAATGTATTTAGAGTTTTCCACTTACAGTCCATATTCATTTCTATGAGCATAACAGTGCCTTTCACTCAAATGGGATGAACCAGGTTCGAGTGGAATTGATTTCCTCTTATTAATGGTAAATGTTGACTTGAGTTGAAAGAAATGGACCTATCAAGATTTTCAAGAAATAATTTTCTTTGACGGATAAACTCTTGGATCATTTTGCTTAATAATGAGTGAAAATAAATGACGTTTTGTTGGAGAGAGAATCAGGGAGCTATGAGCAAAGGTCTCAATGTATTATGCAAGTTGTTTTTCATTTAAGGGAATCTTGGTGAGCTGTTTTCCCCAAGACATATGGGATATAAACACATATTTTCATTGTGTTTTTGGTGTTAATTACCGCTGCTATTTTATACTTACCTAAAGTTATGTCATTTTAGTATGAAGGAGAGAGAAGTAGTGTGTTATTTCTCTTTTAATGGGTGCAGGAAGAAGTTATTAAGCAGAGAATTGCTGTCATTGTTAATCTGACATTTATTTGCACATTTTACCTCTATAATGATGGTTCTTTACAGACTAACTAAACCTTGTTGTGGTTGTGCTAGAGAATGAATTGTACATTTTAATGAACCCTTTTATTCTAGAATTAGAACTCTAATGAGAACATTCAAAGCCTTTAAAATATATATATGTAAAAAAAGAAAAAAAAAGAAACTTCAGGAACTTGAATATCATGTGCTTAGCCTGACAACTGATCATAGTTGCTCGTACATTTATGACTGTAAATAAGTGACAACATAAAGCCATTTAATGTGTTAATAACTGTGTTATTACTGTATGTATTAAAATTCTACATTGTGTATTTGTTGAAGTGTTTGGCCTGAAATGCAAATCTCTGTGAAATGAACCACAGGTGCGATCACTTGAAAATTAGTTTAAATAATTATATCTGGCTTTTATCTGCTGAAATAATGAATTAGTTCTTTTATGCCAGCAGTGACTAAGGCTGGAAATGTCATGTCCCTTTACTGTTATCAACAAAATAGACAGATGACTTTTTTCTCTCTCTTAGATTTTCATAATTTGTAAGGAAAGCTAAGATAAGCATTGAATTTTTCATTTCAAGTTAAATATGGAAATTGTCCTGCACTGTGACTGTCATGAACTGTAATATACTGAAACCTATTAAAATGAACAATGTGTAAAGGAATACAATTAAAAGATATTGACTTCATCTAAATGGAGTCTATTATCACAAATGACTAGTCACAAATTTAAATTTTAAAAAAATGTGGCATGACTGTCCTCATCATAAATAGAAAATAAACAACATAGCATTTAAAATCGAAAAACATTAAATAAATGTTTCCAATTATCCACTTAGCATATATATACACAAATCAAGCATAACATTATAACAGGTGAAGTGAAAAAAAAACGGATTATCTCTTTGTCACGGCACCTGTTAGTGGGGGTATATATTAGGCAGCAAGTGAACATTTTGTCCTCAATGTTGATGTGTTAGAAGCAGGAAAAAATGGGCAAGCGTAAGGATTTGAGTGAGTTTGACAAGGGCCAAATTGTGATGGCTAGACGACTGGGTCAGAGCATCTCCAAAACTGCAGCTCTTGTGGGGTGTTCCTGGTCTGCAGTGGTCAGTATCTATCAAAAGTGCTCCAAGGAAGGAACAGTGGTGAACCGGTCATGGGCGGCCAAGGCTCATTGATGCACGTGGGGAGCAAAGGCTGGCCCGTGTGGTCCGATCAAACAGACGAGCTACTGTAGATCATATTGCTCAAGAAGTTAATGCTGGTTCTGATAGAAAGGTGTCACAATACACAGTGCATCACAGTTTATTGCGTATGGGGCTGCATAGCGCTTGAATTCTGATGAATCAGGTTTTATTTTACATCACGTGGATGGCCGGGTGCGTGTGTGTTGCTTACCTGGAGAACACATGGCACCAGGATGCACTATGGAAAGAAGACAAGCTGGTAGAGGCAGTGTGATGCTTTGGTCAATGTTCTTCTGCAAACCTTGTGTCCTGCCATCCATGTGGACTTTGACACGTACCACCTACCCTACCTAAGCATTGTTGCAGACCATGTACAGCCTTTCATGGAAACGGTATTCCCTGGTGGCTGTGACCTCTTTCAGAAGGATAATGCGCCCTGCCACAAAGCACAAATGGTTCAGGAATGGTTTGAGGAGCACAAAAACTAGTTTGAGGTGTTGACTTGGCCTCCAAATTCCCCAGATCTCAATCCAATCGAGCATTTGTGAGATGTCCTGAACAAACAAGTCCAATCAATGGAGGCCCCACCTCGCAACTTACAGGACTTAAAGGATTTGCTGCTAACATCTTGGTGCCAGATACCACAGCACACCTTCAGGGTCTAGTGGAGTCCATGCCTCGATAGGTCAGGGGTGTTTTGGCAGCAAAAGGGACTAACACAATATTAGGAAGGTAGTCATAATGTTATGCCTGATCATTGTATATATATATATATTAATTGTATATATATATATTAACGTGCCTTTTTTCCAAAAACCTACATTCATGTATTTAACTCACATCCGTGTTTTACATTAGTCTAGTCAGAAAGTGTAGCAAGGAGTTATCTGGCGGTCAGGTCTTTGAGGTCCTCCACCTCTCTGGAAACCCCTCTACCTCATTCACTTACTTTGTGTTATATAAGATGTCCTCATTACCGGCAATAATAGGCTAGACTTTCACTGTAACATGAGCAGCTGCTCTTTCTCTTTCATCAGAGACAGATCATAGACATGCTTCCCTTTTCCTCTCACATTGTTGCATTGGCTGTATCTGAAATCACTCAATGCCCTCATTCACTATATTCTCTATTTACACCACTAATATAGTCCACTGAAGGTCTGAATGAAAACAAGGGAGCAAAGTTGGACCGTGAGTCATGGAAGTGCTGTGGAATTCATTCAGCGTGACGCTCACAGTGCATGGGTGTTCAGCGGCGAGCCGCTCAGTGTAAATCAATTGTTTTGAGGTGCATTATGGGATTGAATGAGTGTGCTCAATGTCCACTATGAATTCCGACACCACTACAAATGGCTATTCCCTCAAATAGAGTACTATATAAGGTTATGTTGGCGATTTCCAATAAGCCAATATCTCTTCACTTTTCCTTTTTTCAATGAAAAAAATAAATAAATTGTGCAGACTTGCAAGTATTTTACTTTAAGACCCTATGAAATCAATTTACTACCCCAGTTTTTTTACTTACCTTGTGGAAAATAAGTGCACTTCATTTTATTAAATGTGCATAGTGTTCTTCAAATCTTAAAAGTATATTTACTAATATAATATTGCCTAATATTCTAAAAAAAAAAACACATTTTAGTTGTGTTTTAAAGTGCACTTATTTTGATGTGTTGACTAACATATAACACATTGATTGTAATTATAACTATTGTATTATTTAATATTATTTAATAACTATTGTTATTATGTTAATATGTACTAAATTGCAACTTAATCATAACAAATATGTTATAACAAATACATTTAAATACATGGCATACAAGTTTCAATAGAAATTATATTAAAGTATATTTTAGTTTACCATAAATGCTTGTGCATTCAGCAGTAACTTTAACCATATTTCAAAGATAATATAATGTAAGTCCTACTTAACACTCAATATTAAACTAAAATACATTTTCATTCATTGTACATAACATGCAATCAAGTGTCAGAAAATGTTAGATTAAATTCACACTTAAGTATATTATTTTAAAGTATTTTTTTAATTCCATAATGGGTACTCCTTTTAAAATTGTAAAGCTAAAGTGTACATCCTTTTCTCAAGGGTTGTCTTGATGTATTTCCTGTAAAAACTGGGCTGGGATATATCAAAGTGCTCACCCCCTGTTATTTATATAGCATTTTGTTTACATACGTGCTAAATGCTACAGCTAGTCAGAGGCAGGCAGTATACACTCACCTAAAGGATTATTAGGAACACCATACTAATACTGTGTTTGACCCCCTTTCGCCTTCAGAACTGCCTTAATTCTACGTGGCATTGATTCAACAAGGTGCTGAAAGCATTGTTTAGAAATGTTGGCCCATATTGATAGGATAGCATCTTACAGTTGATGGAGATTTGTGGGATGCACATCCAGGGCACGAAGCTCCTGTTCCACCACATCCCAAAGATGCTCAATTGAGTTGAGATCTGCTGACTGTGGGGGCCATTTTAGTACAGTGAACTCATTGTCATGTTCAAGAAACCAATTTGAAATGATTCGAGCTTTGTGACATGGTGCATTATCCTGCTGGAAGTAGCCATCAGAGGATGGGTACATGGTGGTCATAAAGGGATGGACATGGTCAGAAACAATGCTCAGGTAGGCCGTGGCATTTAAACGATGCCCAATTGGCACTAAGGGGCCTAAAGTGTGCCAAGAAAACATCCCCACACCATTACACCACCACCACCAGCCTGCACAGTGGTAACAAGGCATGATGGATCCATGTTCTCATTCTGTTTACGCCAAATTCTGAATCTACCATCTGAATGTCTCAACAGAAATCGAGACTCATCAGACCAGGCAACATTTGTCCAGTCTTCAACTGTCCAATTTTGGTGAGCTCATGCAAACTGTAGCCTCTTTTTCCTGTTTGCAGTGGAGATGAGTGGTACCCGGTGGGGTCTTCTGCTGTTGTAGCCCATCCGCCTCAAGGTTGTGCGTGTTGTGACTTCACAAATGCTTTGTTGCATACCTCGGTTGTAACGAGTGTTTATTTCAGTCAAAGTTGCTCTTCTATCAGCTTGAATCAGTCGGCCCGTTCTCCTCTGACCTCTAGCATCAACAAAACATTTTCGCACAGGACTGCCGCATACTGGATTTCACACCATTCTTTGTAAACCCTAGAAATGGTTGAGCGTGAAAATCCCAGTAACTGAACAGATTGTGAAATACTCAGACCGGCCCGTCTGGCACCAACAACCATGCCACGCTCAAAATAGCTTAAATCACCTTTCTTTCCCATTCTGACATTCAGTTTGGAGTTCAGGAGATTGTCTTGACCAGGACCACACCCCTAAATGCATTGAAGCAACTGCCATGTGATTGGTTGATTAGATAATTGCATTAATGTGAAATTGAACAGGTGTTCATAATAATCCTTTAGGTGAGTGCATAATGTGTAGTATATCTGCTAAAAGATCATATTTGTCAACTCTCAGGAGCACTTGAGCATATCAATTAGCCTCAAAGCTAACAGACATTAATTAAAAAATCAGAACCAAAAAAAAATTAGCTAAATGAAAGCAACTAAAGCATTAGTTAAAATGAGGATATCACAACATTACCTCCCTTCAAGACCACAGACTGCACAAAGATCAACAAAGTGATCTGACAAAAGCCCCAGGAGTGATCACTTAATTATACTGAAGTAACTCTAGCCCAAACGCGGCCACGCGCTAAGAGGTGAAAGAGGAAAAACAAAGACCACTGGTCAAAGTAAGGACCGGAACAGAGAATGCATGAAATGTGACATGGTACTTAAGTTTAAAAAAAGCTGTCAGCAGGAGAGGGAGGCAATGAGAGATACTGCCAATGGACCAGAAAGCAGCTCTTGAAGGATAGGATAAGTATAATTATTACAGTCAGATCTATTTCATAGCAAACAGGCTCTAATAAGGTCTTAGCAATGGTTTAGGTGTGTGCGTAATTGTGTTTGTGGGGAGTTAGTTCTTGTTTTTCATTTAACAGGATGACATAACACCTGCCTCGTACATACGCGCACACAAAACCAATGCAATATTTATGTACTGTAAAGAGACCAAACTGAGTGATTCCTTTTGCACTACATACTGGTTTCCAGGGTCCAACTTAAACACTCACCAAGCACCGAATACAAGAGAAGAACATGGAATTGGCCAGTTGGTTATTTTTAATAATTGCAACATAGTGCATTATTCTAAAGGTAAAATGCATGATTGTTGTGCTAATAATGTCACCAAACTCCAAACAATGGCTGTTTCCAAACAGGTTTAAACTATTTTCTGTCTGTCATTGTTCAATCAAACACATAGCCCATATCATACACCCGGCGCAATGTGACGACAGGCACGACACTAGTTTCAGCCCGACGCAGTTATCATTTTCACATCTAGCGCCACGTTGTTTAAATAGCAAATGCACTCGCGCCCATCTGTTCACCCATGGGTGTGCTGGTCTGAAAACCAGGTGTGTTCAGAAGCATTGTTGGCGAGTTGCTATTTTGAGGCAACTGAAAACGACTGCGCCATTGACCAACAAAAACCTGGTCTGAAGTCAATAGTGCAGTATTTTTTGTGTTATTTTAAGGGCGCGCTAGTAATATGCACCTATAGGCGGGTGCACAACGCACTCACACTTTGCCTATTACACACACAGGGACGCGCAGCAGCACACAAACATTTTTAAATATTAAAAATAAAAGGATTCCACTCTGGAGAAGCATTCAGTCTTGGATTTTAAAGGGAATGGGAGATTTACATTTTACATTTACGCATTTGGCAGACGCTTTTATCCAAAGCGACTTACAGTGCACTAATTACAGGGACAATCACCCTGAAGCAACGTGGAGTAAAGTGCCTTGCTCAAGGACACACTGGTGGTGACCTGGGATCAAACCAGCAACCTTCTGCATGTCAGTTAGGTGGTTTAACCCACTGGACCACCATCTCCACAATCAGAGATGAGACTCTGATTGGTTTATTGCATGTTATGCCAAAACACACCCTCATTGGGCAATGTGTTTGCCCAATGAGGGAAAAAACAGTCGGCACACCAGGCGCATGGTCCAAAAGGGTTGTACCTCGTCTCTTAATGAGTCATTCAATAAGAGACAAGGTACAACCCTTTTGGACCATGCGCCTGATGTGCCGACTGTTTTTTCCTTCATTAAACTAGCAAAAGTGGATTTGGACACCCCAAAGTGCACCTGCACCATGTGCTCAGATCGTTAAAATAGAGCCCATAGTCTCGTTCCACAATCACATTGGTTAATCGAGTGTTGCTGTCAAAACTACATCTTGCTGTTTTCTGTTGGCATATTGGTTATTCTTGCAATTGAGACGACTTAACAGAATTATGAAGAACACATGCAGATGGGTTTTAATGTTTCAAAGCTGCCATTTTGCAAGATTGTAAATTATACTGTGAGTGACACAGTGATATGTGCTGTCTAAAGCAAATATAAAAGTGAACACAGCTAAAAAATGTCATTGTCATAAGCCTACAATCATGTATTTTTTTAAATGCAAAGCGGTTTCATGGTATTAAAGGCCAGTACATTCACCCACCATTAGCAGATGTTGTTCATTTTGGATTCTGCAGACAGCACACTGAAATCCCATTGTGGAGAACACACAAACTAATGACTGACTTATAGATATGTTATTTAAAGCTGCATTTTTTTTTTTTTATGTTGCTCAACATTTATTTTGCTATGACAACTGTTGGCAGTCACCTTGAACCTTCTGACACCTGGTGGTGTGGATGCAGCATCACACAATAGCTCAACTTTCTGTTACTGATGCCACTGTAAAAGTTCCAGTCAAACGTTATCCCATAAGAGTCAAACAATAGGGGTGTTTGATGATGCCTATATAACGGCAGTCTTCATCTCATACAAATATCATTTTAGACGTGTTTTCAAAAGCTCTGTTACTTTATGTGTAAAACTTTTAGTTGAGGAAAAATGACTGATTGCACCTTCCCAGACAGCAACATAGTGTTGGCCCAAATCCGGTCCATATCTGATACGTGTGGTTTCAACATGCTCCAGATGTGGGCCGTATCTGTGCCGACACTATGTTGCTGTCTGGGTTATATCATATCAACTTATAGCCTCATGTTTTCTGTTATTTTTTTATTACCACTGCATTGCTAAAAACGGTCAGAAGTGACAGTAACAACATTTATAATATTGCAAAAGATTTTCATTTCAATAAATGCTGAGCTTTTAAACATTTTATGGTTCCTGTATCACAGTTTCCATACAAATATAAAGTAGTATAACTGTTTTCAACATTGACAATAATCAAAATTTTTCTTGAGCAGTAAATCTGAAGGATCATGTGACACTGAAGACTGGAGTAATAATGTTGTAAAATCAGCTTTGATCACAGGAATAAATGTAAAAACATATATTTACATAGAAATCCGTTATTTTAAATAATATTTTGTGATTCAAGATTCAAGAGTTTTATTTGTCACATACACAGTTATATACAGAATATACAACTGGCAGTGAAATGTAAACAGGTCCGCTCTAAAGACAGTGCAAATAACAGTTACAAGAAAACACAAGAGGAGATTAAAATAGAAATAGAATAAAATAGAATAAAAAGTACTAAACATATGTAGAATTATAAATAATCAAGTAAAAGATAAAAATAGGAAATAAAGATAAAAATAAGTGGAATATGATAAGTGGGATAAACTGTAGACTTAAATAGCTGGTTAGCATAAAAATATATATATAAAGTATAATGTGCAAACAATAGGTATAATGTAATGTGCAAACAGAAGTATAATGTGCAAACAGGTTTATAACAGGTTGTTACACAGTAACAATAAGAACATAAAGTGCAGTGCAATGACAGTATGTGGATGTTAATGTTAAAACCGGATGTTTATGTGTGTGCGGGTGAAGTGCAGTCACGTGACTGAGTTCAGGAGTCTGATGGCCTGGGGAAGAAACTCCTCCTGAGCCTTTCAGTTTTTGCCATCAGGCTTCAAAGCGCTACCAGATGGCAGCAGGGTGAAATGAGAGTTCGCAGGGTGGGTAATGTCTTTGATTATTTTAGTAGCTCTACCTCTGCAGCGTTTGGTGTAAATGTCCTGCAGAGGCGGGAGAGCTGACCCTGAGATGCGCCGGATCACCACTCTTTGCAGGGCTTTGCAGTCATGACTGGTGCTGTTCCGCACACGCTGTGATGCACTGAGTCAGGACACTTTCTATCGCCTCGATAGAAAGTTTTCAGGATATCTGGTAAAACCCTGAATTTCCTCAGCTGGCGAGGTGGTACAGTCTTTGCCTGGCTTTTTCACCTGTGCCTGGATGTGTGCAGTCCAGGTCAGGTCCTCGGAGATGTTCACACCCAGGTATTTGAAGCTGTTCACTCTCTACCGGTGTCCCGCTGATCATGAGAGGAGTATGACCGTTGCTGTCTCTTCCTGAAGTCCACAATCAGTTCTTTGGTCTTGCTAACATTCAGAGAGAGACAGTTGTCCTGGCACCATGATGTCAGTTGCTCCACCTCGTCCAAGTATGCCGTCTCATTGTTGTTGGAAATGAGACCCAGGACAACAGTATCATCAGCAAACTTGATGATAGAGGTGGAGCTGTGTGTGGACAAACAGTCATGGGTGTAGAGAGAGTAGAGCAGGGGACTCAGCACACAGCCCTGTGGAGCTCCCACACTCAGGGTGATGGAGGTGGAGGTGAACTGGCCTACTCTCACCGCCTGGGGTCTGCCAGTGAGGAAATCTTCAATCCAGAGGCAGAGAGAAGAATTCAGGCCGAGATCCAGGAGTTTGTGTGTTAGCTTAATGGGAACTATGGTGTTAAAGGCTGAGCTATAGTCAATAAATAGCAGCCTGACGTAGTTCCCACTTTTGCTGTCGATGTGAGTGAGGCAGGAGTGAAGGACGTGAGAGATGGCATCTTCAGTCGATCTATTGGGACGATAGGCAAACTGAAGAGGGTCCAAAGTGTCAGGAATGGAGGAGCAAATGTTGTTTTTAATGAGTCTCTCAAAGACCTTCATGACTATAGATGTGAGAGCCACTGGACGATAGTCATTTAGGCAAGAGGGTTTACTGTTCTTAGGTACAGGGATGATGGTGGATTTTTGAAGGAGGTGGGGACAACGGATGTGGCAAGGGACTCATTAAATATGGATGTAAAGAGCCCAGCGAGCTGATCAGCACAGGACCGTAGAACACGACCTGAAATACCATCTGGCCCAGGAGCTTTCCTGACATCCACACGTTTGAGTGCCCTCCGAACCTCGTCCTCCGAGACAGAGATCACGTGACTGTTGCTGCTCTGAGGACTCTCTCTGACGCGTCCACTGGCGGAGTCGCGCTGCCGCGATTACAATCAAAGCGAGCGAGAAAGAGTTTAACCTGCTCACAAGCAGCGGATATTACTGTTTTATTTTTGATCAAATAAATGCAGCCTTGGTGAGCAGAAGAGACTTCTTTCAAACATATTAAAACACTTTTGAACAGTAGAGTACATCTATTTTTATTTTACTATGATTGTGAAAATGAAAGCTCCATCTTTCATCGCTGAAGTAGGTCATTCAATTCTAGATGCTAGAGAAAAGTTATGACCCTTTCAGTCTTTGGCTCCTCAGACGGACTATCAAGACAGAACTCTGGTCTGGTCAACTCAAATTAAATGATTTATGAATTGAGAGGTGACTTTACTTTTCCTTTCTGTCCCAGCTGCCTCATAAACCTGAAATAACTCATGATGCACATAAAAAGATGTTGAATTCTAAAGAAAACACTTAACTGGGACTGGAAGTAAGCACATTGTTTATCAAAGTCGGCATGAAATGGAAGTTGAGATATTCTTCTCTATTGTATACTTGGTCTGTCAGAGGGAAACAGCTTCTCAAACAAGAATACATGGTGGGCGGGACTTGATTTCATCCATGGGGAACTGATTGAATGGCTGTGGTTTGCTATTGGTGGATCTTATGTGAGTGACAGGTTGCCCCGCCTTCACGCCACTAAACACATCACCAGTGAAGAGATGCCTCTGCAAGAGGGGTAGTTATTTTGATCATGAAGGAACATGAATCTAAAAAAACTAATGAGGTGCAAAGATCAATCATTTATAATATCCTCTCTTAGTAGTCTCTCAGACCGGGAAACCTGAAACCAATGTTAGAGGTCAGCGATCATCTCGGCTCTGACATCAGTGCTTTTAAATGACCCGAACACTAGCAGGTTTCAGTTTGTGTAGTCAGTAACCAGTGCTGGTTAATGTTAAACACTTTTTTCTACTCTCACAAACAAACTCACTTGCACTTTTTAGTCCCTTCATGCATGCTATACAAGCAGGAGTAGAATTATATATACTTATTTATAGGATAAAAAATATATATAAATGTCATTTTCTAGGTGTCAATTGTGCTAAAGTGTATTTAGTTTTGCACATAGAAACTAATTTGAACTTACTATGTAAGTTTCGCCGCTAGAGGTCGCTTTTTCAAAACAAAGACGTTGTTTTTTGATGCATGGAATGAGCGTGGAATCATGGGAGTTGTAGTCTTGACTCTTCACCTCCACATGCAGCCGATGGAAAGGTAACTTACGGACTCGGGCAGAAATCATGTTCATGAATGGGTGAATGTATTAAAGTTTTATTAACGTTACGGTGGTGTGAGCAGGACGAATGGCGAATGCTAATGAGAGAGACCTGCGCGAAACACCGGAGCTTTTATTATGCTGCATTCGCTTGGTGGCTGGTATGAGAGACTTGTTGCACTTTGCAGTAATGTAGATCGATATTAGAATATCATAAAAACAGGATGATTAAATGACTGTTCCTAAATGACACACTTAGTTTTAAAATATATTGCATGATGGCGAAAGCTCTCTCGGATTATGCGGTTAGCCACTTGACAAAATAGCATCGTCTCTGAGGCATGGTACAAACGTTACTCGCGGTGAATCAAGAAACTGAGCGATTCAAACAATAAGATTAACGTGTATATATAACATTATATACAACATATAACTTTGCTCTAGTGGTTTTTGGATATTTTAATCCAAAAATCTTACATCTGGGGAATGCTAACTTTAGCCTGCTAGCAAACAAGGTTATTTGTCTTACCCCATTGGCTGATAATTTTGCTTGTTTCAAGCAAAAACTCACTTCATTTTGATTTTATTTTCCAGAAAAAAAGATATTACATCATTTTACTTGTCTAGTAAATTCATCCTGATTTATTTCCCAAAGTTACTAGCCACTCAGTGTTTTCACTCTCCACAATTTTGATACCATGGGGAAAAACTTCCATATAGACATTTTTTATATTATCTCATAATTTGGCAGCAGGTAAATTAGGCTGCTGTCACTTTAAGACCTGACTGATCCATTACACTGTTACACATGCATTTTCTTTCTCAACTATTTACGTTCACTTAAAACAGAACTGTCAGCACAGTCACCCTCATAACTACACTTCCCAGAATCCCTCCGGCTCACCACCTGCACCCATTCATCAATCTCCTGCACATGCAAGTCATCACCCTCGTTGTCGCTCATCAGCACTTTCAGCATTGAAGGAATAAATTCTGGAATTCATTGCCGCTTCAATATACCTCTTAATAGCGTAATTAAATTCATAATCAAAGCCTTAATTAATATGTATCCTTCCTATATGTTTTCTAAAGTTTGTGTTTGGTCTTTGAGTGGCGACGAGGGTCTGGCCAAGAGATGTGTGATGTGTTACTAAACATGTTGTTGTGTGTTTGGATTTTGGAGGTATCACACACCTCTAACATGCTGGGAGTGCAGTAACAGTGTTTGCTCACTTAGCCCGGCTTCCATAGATTAAATATGGATTTGTCTTTCATTTTTATTATATTTTATTCATTTTATATTTCCTTTTACTGAAACATTTAAGAATCAAGATGAATATTTCCTGTACTATTGTCTGTACCTCTCACTGAGAGAAAGCACATGCTATCAGCATGTTTTGGTGAAGTGCTTTGTTGATATGTAGTTAAGGTCTCCAACCTTGGGAGAGCTGTGATGCTGGGGAGCTTTTGTGTGTGTGCGTTGCATGATCAACAACTAGTCTACCTAGTTTAGTGATATGCTTTGCCATCTATCCTTGTGTGGAAATTTACCATGACTGTGAATTTTCTCTGAGCCAATCAGAATCATACACCTTGCAATAATGACGTGGCTAGACCTTGAAAACAGTATAACTTTTGGGACAATTATATGTACGGTACGACGAGACTGGTAAAGGGGAAGTGTGGCCTACGAACTCCTTGTGAGACTTGAAGCTGGCTTCTGCTGATGAATCTGCAAACTATTCTTCAGTAAAAAATGTCTTTAATTAATTGCACTCCTGAATCTTTGTCTTCATTATTCACTACTGGTCTCTGGGTCTTAACTGTTAACCCCTAACACCATCCTCACCACAGTTGTCCGATTCTCCATTATGTTTAGTGTGTGTTGCGCCTGCCTGTTTGCCTGTCTAAAGAATATTATTATTAAAACATGTTGTTGAACTTCATTCTTAGGGTGTATTATCAGCTCCCTAGCTCAGTAGTCAGGGCACTGATCAGGGAGTCAGTCCATTGACTGATTCCCTGATCAGTGCCCTGACTACTAAACTAGGGAGCTGATTGAGACGTACTTTGTTTTCGTCTGTCTGCCTGAAACCAACCGTGACACAGTGTTTATGTGAATACTCCCCAAGGCCGGCATTTTGACATTATTTTGTGTGTGTTTGGCTGTTCAAGTGCAACAAGGAGCTAAAAAGAACTCAATATAGTACCGAGAGGCAGCTTTGTATGCGCGCACTTTGGGTTTGAGCACAAAATCTGTGGGAATGAGTAAAATACATGCAATATCACTGCGGAATTCAAGCCCTGTAACAGCAACGATATTAATCCGGAGCAAATGAAGATGGGTTTGTGTGTCGCTCGCTGTTGGAGAGATGAGAGAGAGAGAAAGAGCAGCAGGTATTGTGTATCTATTCCGCGGGAAATAAGTATTGGAAGCCTTTCAGTTATTTCAGTATCGATATGTATCGTTAAATCCATGTTGCAACCTGATCTCTCAGAATTATGGAAATGAACACGGCCCCTTAACTCAAAATCTGTGGAAGTTTCACGGAATTGCTAAAAATTCCGTGATGGGTCCACTGAAGTGATGCCTATGTAAGTCGATGACAAAAGACGTGTAGGGCATGGTTATTGTCATTATGAAACTATATATTGGACTATGATTGAAACCATTCAATATTATTTTGCCATAATGGAGTGTGATTCTTGATTTAATCAGCCAGCATAATTTTATTTACATTTATTTTCTTTTTTTATTTACGGTATTCAGACACGTTTTGAACACTTAACCCAACCCTTCCCTAAACCTACCCATTTGTGTATTATAAAGAACAGTGGCTCAGTGGTTCATGTAGATTGTCTGCAAACCGGAAGGTTGGTGGTTCGATCCCGGTTCCACTTGACCAAGTGTCGAGGTGTCCATGAGCAAGACACCTAACCCCAGCTGCTCCCGACGAGCTGGATGGCGCTTGCATGGCTGACACCGCCGGTGTATGAATGAGAGGGTGAATGGGTGAATGTGAGGCAATGTGTAAAGTGCTTTGGATGGCCATTGGTCTGTTAAAAGCGCTATATAAATGCAGTCCATTTACCATAACAGTAGGATACTACTGTAGGCACAATTTATTCATACATAAAAATACAAATATTCCAAGTGTTCCGAGACCAAACAAATGATTTGTGTGAAGAAAAATCCCAAAAAGCGTTCAGCAGCATCGAGTCCATTAACCGAAGGTCATAAACACATTTCAAAAATTGCCGCCGGAAGAAACGTTACTTCGGCATTGACAGCAGTGGCTGTCGTATGTCTCGTGACCAATTGCGTCATTAAGTCAGCTTTGATTGTAAAATGCCATTGGCAAGTAGCCTATACATATTCATAAAATCATGTCTACTTTTACAATTGCACATAATTAAATGCGTCTTGCTAAGGACTGTTGCAGGTGTTGGAACAGGGAATCCGTGTGTACCTTTGACTTACATAGGCATCACTTACGTGGACCCATCACGGAATTTTCAACAATTCCAAAGATTTTGAGATAAGGGGCCGTGTTAATTTCACGGAATTCTGTGAGACCAGGTTGGATATTTTGACAACGCTACATTGCACTTAGTTTATTATTTCAGATGCCTTTTTAAAAGACCACAATTGAAAAATGTATATATTATACATAAAACTCAACCCACCAAAGTAGCCAGTAGGAGTGACTGCGTTACATGCCACTGCTGAAATACAGCCGCATTTGGCCGGTTTTGCAGTTTTTAATGTCAAACCCTTCCAATTCAGGTTCCTCATGTGGGCGGATGGGTTTAACTATGACGTATGGCCCACACATGGAGCTGACTGCTTTGTATTTCTGCCCCACAACACAGCTCTGTACTGTTTGTTCTCACCATGTTGTTTAAACACTTTTTTCTCAGCAGGGCAAGACTTTCTGCCTAAGCTTAATGCTTAGTTTGGAATGAAAGCGTTTAATTTAGTTGGGGAGATTTGGCGTTTTAATCCAGATCTTGACAAAACTGAAGATTAAACGAATAAATAGGTGATTTGGAAGCAATTTAATTATAGCTCTTCAAAAACTCACTTTACTTCCATCTGAACACAGTCTGCCTGAACACCTTACCACATTGTTTAAAATAATAGAATATTTTTCTTTATCTTAATTTAAGGTATAACACTTAATTTCGATGGTCCACTTTAGACATTCAACTAACTATAAGTAACTTTGCAACTGCATGTTAACTAACTCTCATTAGAGTATTAGTAGACTGTCTGCTCTATATCTGTTAACTCTTTATGGTGATGCTCCTCCAACAGACATTCTACTAAGTAGCTTTACAACTACGTCACTTATTCTACTAACAGACTGCTAATACTCTAATGAGAGTTAGTTGACATGTAGTTGCAAAGTTACTTATAGTTAGTAGAATGTCTAAAGTGAACCATCAACTTAATTTAGTTTGCAACCAACATGGCCTATAAACTAGACAACAATGGAATATGGTTCAACAAATTTGTTTTGAAGGAATTAATACTTTTATTCTGAAAGGATGCATTCATTCCATATTCTATTTCTAATAAACGCAGTTCTTTAGAACTTTTTTTATACATCAAAGAAAAAAAGTAACTTGTTTTCCACAGAGATTTTAAGCATTAAAACTGAAGCCCTAAAGGGACATTAAAACAATTTGAGATGGGAGGAAGAAATATATATTTCAATGCATTCTCTTACAAAAGTTTTGCGTTTGCGTTGCGCAAAGTTCCTCTCGTGGGAATGCACAATTTCTCATCCCATAATTGTTCTCACCACCTTGTCCTTTTAGGTGCTCCGTTATTCATATTCATAAATCATATTAGACCGATATTTGAAGGATCATGTAACACTGAAGACTGGATACTGAAAATTCAGTTTTGATCACAGGAATAAATTACATTTTAAAACATATATTTAAACAGAAAACAGTTGTGATGTGTTATTCAAGAGTTATTTTAATTTGTAATAATATTTCAATATTACTATTTATACTTTACTTTTGATCAAATAAATGCAGCCTGGGTGAGCTTGAACATTCTTTTTTAAATCTTTTGAATGGTATATAGTGTAACATAACAATATGGAATTGTTCTGATTGCACAAATAGAATTAAAATAAACACCACTCTGCCATAATGGCATTAACGGAAAGAAGAAGACAATATTGTGAAAAAAAGAACGGAGGACACAGAGGGCATTAAATACAGAAAACAACAACAAACTAAACAAGAAACAGGTGAGCATAATCAATGAACTCATCGCAAACCATGGAAACAAACTAGCAGAGGAAACTAAAAGGTTGTTGGAGCGACACCATTTTCAAATAAAAATTGTATTTGAAAACTTTTTATGTGTTTTGGCTGTTCATTTACACGACAACGGCGTTTTGTGGGCCTGAAAATGCAAACTTTTGAAAACAAGTGCACGTTTTTTGAAAATTATACCGTTATCGTCATGCACATGTCATGAACTAAATTAATTATTTCATATTAAACCTAGCGTTAACACAAAGCGTGCTTTCAAATGCGCTACTATTCCATTGTTTTTCTGTGTAAACACGCACTAGTCTGACGTGAAAAACCGTTCCGCCTGCTACTGCTAATGTTAAGTCGCATACAATAGTCCATAAACCAAATCATGTCCTCATAAACGATGAGTAAACACACACAGATGTTGTAAAACTCGCGCATGACTTGTTAACTTTTGAAGTGTGCTATTTTGAAAAAACAAATTTTTTACTAAGTATATTTTATTTGTAATTAAGTTGTGTTAAAGCATAGCTTTAAGTGTATTTAGTGTACTTTTATGTGCTAAATTGGAACAACTTTAAGTATACTTAGTACACTTTAAGTATAGGGCATAATTACATGCTTGATTAGTTAGATTAAATGTGCTTTATTTGTATTAAGTATATTTGATTTGTGTTAAGTATATTTTATTTGTGTTATAGTATATTAAATAAAAATATATATATATATATATATATATATATATATATATATATATATATATATATATATATATATATATATATATATATATATATATATATATATGTATATATAATCTAACAAACATAACTAATGAAGAGACATTTCATTAACAAGGCCAACGGTTTTTATTAATGGTTTCACATGGTTTCAGCAAAGCTAAACAAAATTAACTTACTATGTTTTTCATTAAATGAACAATGGAAGATGTTGGAAAATATATTATTGAACTAATTCCACCTACCATCTCTATACATAAATACACATTATATGCCATTTTCTGATGAGCTGCTGATTCACACTTGCGTCTGATGGCCGCTTACACATCATCAGAGACAGCAAACACTCGTGAAGAACAGCATCTGTTAATATGCAAGAGATACGTTTAGGTTGGGTGCATGTTCATACAACTTTATATTCACCTTTAGTTACATTAGTCTTATTACTTACCTCCAAACAGCAGGACTTTTTCTTCAGTTCTCGTTAGGCCATTTTATTCAAAACAGTTTATCATCACCATCAAGGTGAGGTCAGGCTGCGATGTGACGTAATTAAACTGGTCGAAGAATGAGCCATGTACTTTCCGCTCTCTATGTTTTATTAAATAAATAATGTAAAGCAACATGTACTTCACCTGCAAGGCTGCAGACCTCCCGCGAGTGAGCCAGCGTCAGCCAGACGAGTATCAGCAGCTCTGCCTCTGATTGGCTGCAGGCATTGAGCAACACAATCTGATTGGTCACAGACCAATTGAAGAGACATTTGAATTCCGTAAGACTCAACTACTCAACAAGTACAACTCATATTTTCTTGCGTTGTATTTTAAGTGTGCTGTTGGTTTAATATAGATATGTGTGTGTACGATTGTAACACAATTCTTCTCTGCCACTGTAAACTTATTAAACACATTTACACTTAAATCACAACTAAAGCAGCTGGCTTATAGCATACACTGCATATAAATGGGCTTTTAGTGCATTAGTCATAATTTAACACTTATTTATTCATGCTTAATTTGAACACTTAAGCATGAACAAATAACCTTAAACATTATTTAACTTTAATGATATTAATTATGTATTTTTTTTAAATATGCTTTTAGTGCATTGTTAATTTGTTACAATGACAATTTTGAGCATACAGTTTAAAATATAAAAAATATATATTTTAAAGTAATGTTCAAATAAGTACACTTTACAAAAGTACACAGAACTTTCATTTTAAGTATATTTTTTAGAAAATATACTAAAATACAATTATTTTAAAGTGTGTTAAAAGTTGTATCGTGAATATATGATGCTAATATAATATATTGGAAAAGAGATTATATTTGAAATACAATAAATTATACTTTTTTTCACGAGGGAAGCCGCTAAGCTAATATATAGGTACAGTTACAGTAGATAACACATTTAAGCTTTCAGCGTGATTCTTTAGATCCGCCCCGATACGCCTCCAGCTGCTTGGTTTTATTCAGAAAGACTTAATAAATAAAACTATAATAAAAAAACTATAATATAATAAAACTAAAGACTTTTCAGAGATATGAAAGATGCAATACTACTCTAGGTTTTTAAGTGTGTTTCAAGTAAATCATTCTCGTGTAAACGTATCCTAAGGGAACAAAGAACCAGTAGGTGGCGGGAATGCACCTAACATTGGTTTGCCAACCGCCATAAAACCTCAAAAGAAGAAGAAGAAGAAAGGAACAAAAGACACAGGAAATAAACATAGGAACAGAAACCAAAACTTAACATGACAACAGTACATCTGCATCACTTACATCATCTCTTACAGTATGTGAGTGCTGTTGGTTTAAAATAATTAAAAAGAGACATTTTAGTGAGGCATTCTTGCATAAAAAAGCACAGACTGCCTCAGCAAGTCAGAAAACCCAGTGACCTTCCCATAATCTTATACAGAGAAACTTGCCCATCTTAACGCCCATTGCGGAAAGATGTTTTTCTTCTCACAAAAGAGTTACTGTTGACTCGAGTGTTCTGTCTTTGCACAGTGTGAAGTTTGTGCATGATGATTTTGGCCTCTGTTGCAATGTCTGCTCCTCTAACCAGATTCACCAAGCCAAAAATAACCAAACCTTCCTTTGCAAGAAACCAAACCAGCTCAATGCACTGGTCTCCGCAGACACACGGAACTTTCCATCAAAGAGACTCGTTAAAGATGGAGTGAACTCATGAAAGCTTAACGAGTCAGGAAAAAATCCTCTGAACCATCTGAGCTGGCACTAAACCAGACACCGAGAAGTCAAATGAAATATAGTAGCTAAAAAGGAATTATTACATTTCTGTGACTCAGAAGAATATAGTATACTGAGGAATGGACTAAAATAAAAAGAGAAAGTCAATGATTATCCACTAATGGTCAAATATTACCTGGCCGGCCATATCATATATCATATCATAAATATAATTAATATAGTAATGTAATATAATATAATTAATTAATAATTGTCTGACAGAGTACAAGGTTCATCAAGGTCAGCTGGGGTTAAGGATTTTCCTTTGGCAAATTAATCTTTTCGAACACTCATATATGGCTGGTAATTGTCTAAAAATCTATAGTTTGTAATCCCAGCCTTATTCTTAGAAGAACTTGCTGTCATGGCAAAAAACCTGTACACCATTTTCAGCATTTGACAATGAGCTGGAACACACTTTCACAGTTTGCATCAGAACTAAATCTATAACTGAGATTTTCAGTGCGGGACTGTTGCTTAATTTCATTCGATCTCCCCCAGGCCCCAACTGTTAAGATTCCTGTTTTGTGTTTCCCTGTTTAGTTTCTTATGATTCTTATTCTGTAGTTCTGTTTGCGTGGTTCCTGTGTTTTATTTCCCTAGTGTTTAATTAGTCTTAATTGCCTGGATTTACTTTTGTTGTGTTAGTTTAAATAAACATTTCTGCTGCACTTGGATCTAATGCCATATGTGGAAACCCGTGTTTTTCCAACCTTCTACCGGTGAAAGTGCACTGGAACTGCAGTCAAACCCGTGACTTCCCACCTGTGAACTCGTACTAGATCGATGTACTCCCAGTTATGAGCTCTGACGTCACATAGCCCGCGAAACAACAATGGCAGCCCCTACAGATATACAAATAATGTAAAATAAAAGGTATAACAGCTTCTCTTGCATTATGCAGCGTTTTTTCTCCTCTATTTCCCTCAAATAAGCAAGGAGTAAGCACCTTTGGCGATATAAATTATTGTAAATGAGCATAACCCCTGTACGGTCCGCCATGCTTTGTTTACCTCTAGCTACCACAATTCCTTACGCTCAGGCAGTTTGGCGTGACTTTGCCTGGAACGCTACAAAGTCATGAGTCTGGGTTTGAAGTCGTAACTTACGGACTCAAAAACCTGCTCTCTCCCTCGTTTCTGAAACAGCCATGTTATAATATCATACAGGACCTTTGTGGCCACTTATATTGTTATATATTACATTGGGCTCGAGCTCAATATTTTCACAACCAGCCCTTTTTGATCTCATGAGAACTATTAACTATTTAATTTTTCGATGAATTGGTGATGAAAAAAAGATTATAAGAAAAAAGATTTTATGAGGGAAAAGGTGGACCTTTAACATCACCCCTTTTTCATATGAAAACGTAAATAGCCATGATGATGTGTTGACCAGTACCATAAACCAATGTTCATTAATTAAAAATAAAGCCAGAAAAATGTAACAAAATGCATTTACGTTTATGCATTTAGAAGATGCTTTTATCCAAAGCTTCCACAGAGGTTTTCCAGTAACAGAACCCTGGAGAAAGGACTTCTGGCTGTAATGAGGAGGTCTGGGCATGTGAGATTATCTAAAAGATTGCTGTCCTGTAAAGAACAGCAAGATTTTGGCCATGGCTCTGGACTCTTGGACTTTGACTTGTCAACTGGTCACTGGAAGCAATGCGATACGCAGAGATTGTGATCAAGCAGACAAGAGACCCAGCTGAAATTCTTTCTTCCTTCTTTCTGCTAAACTTAGTCTCACCACATTAATGTTTAAAGACACTTGACTTGCAATGTCAAAAGGATAAAACTGATGACATTATATTGCTACAAGTTCACACTTTTAACAAGTTCACACTTTTAATTTGTTTCGCTTGGTATGTTTGGACTAAACCAAAAAAAAAAAAAAACATTAGTTCTGGTTAGCTAATAGTGCAATCACACCAGGGTTCATTTTAATCAAACCAAACATGCCAAGTGTGAACACACCCATAATATGAGTTTAAATGAACTTATAATATTCTTAAGTATACACATTTATTATTTTATAAGTGTGATTGGTCAATGCTGTCTATTTGATATATTGTCATTATTTATGTTTTTAAGGCAGTTTGAGGCTGGTATTTGTTTCATTTTGAGTGTTACAAGAAACCCACTGAGCAAAGAATATTTGTAGGAGAAATATTACAAAGATGTTTATCAAATAAGAAGGCATTGTAAATGTGAGCACTCATAGCACTCATCCCTTGAGGAGTTTTTTTAGGTCTTGCTCATCTCGATCACTACCCTGATGACAGCCTCTATATGTTTTTTCCAGGAAGGACTCCATCCCCAAACAACATTTAGAGAATCTATTTCAATGTGGGATCCCTCTTCACCATCTGTGAGAGTGAGGAGGATCTAAATGCACCTGTACCTGTATTCCACTCATTATGAGACTGAGCCCACAGCAGACTCAGAGCCTGAGCCAGTGTCTGCTATGGAAACAGAGCCTGCAGCCCGGAGAAAAAGCCTGCAGCTAAGTCTGACAAGATGCCTGAGCCTATTGCTATATCCATCCTAGAGGGAATATTTGTGGAATTGGAAGAAGAGAAGTGGTGTCCTGCCCATCCTCTAGCATTGGAGATCTGTTTTCCACCATTTTGAGTAATTGATGCCCTGATTTCCTCCGGTTCCAAAGCCCTATCTCCTCCACTGGTCCCACTCGGCTTCCACAACTCCTCATCTCCGCTGGTCCCACTCAGCTTTCAAGTCTCCTCATCAGCAGCGGTTCCATCCGGCTTTCATGTCTCCTCGTCTCTGCCGGTCCCATTTGGCTTCCATGTTTCCTTGTCTCCGCTCAGATTTCATTGTTCCACCTGGGATGTCATCCATCCGGCTTCACCAGGCTCTCTTGTCCATCCGGCTCTTCCTCCATCAGTCGTCGCTCTGTCTCCTTCACGGACTTCTGGGCCTCTGGCTGCCCCTCATCCCTCAAACCATTGGGCTCTGTTTGGCTCATCCTTCCCTCCGGCTCCTCCTCAGTCTTCACTGCAACCAGCTTCGCCTCAGTCTTCTGGCTCCAAATTGGGCGCTCGTAACCGTGGCTCTGCCTTGCCCTCCTGATCATTCGGTGTTGCTTGGTCTCTCTCTTTCCATCGGACTCCGCCTGGGTCTCCACCTCTCCCGGATTTTCCTCTGTTGGTCGGCTCATGACTCTACCCTTGCTCCTCCATCCATCAGTTCTGCTGTGGGTCATCCTTCTCCAGAACCTGATTGGGGTTGTCCTATGGTCTATTACTGGCCCAACTCCCCAATGTACTTTGCCTTTCTCTGCCCCCTATTGACTCTTCCTTCCTCAACTACCCCATGGACTCTGCCTCCCTCTGCCCCCTATGGTCTCTTCCTCCCCTAACTCCCCCATGTACTCTGCCTCTCTCTGCCCCATATGATCCAAGTTACTCAACTAAATATACAAATATAATTTATTAATTTGGTCATATATAATTCTATAAACTATCCAAATTAAACTAGCCAAATCAAATTTTGTTGCAATGTTGTCCTGTTTAACACTGTGAAGCTGCTTTGAAACAATCATCATTGTAAAAGCGCTATATAAATAAAGTTGATTGATTGATTGATTGATTGATTGATTGATTGATTGATTGATTGACTGATTGATTGATTGATTGATTGATATGGACTCTTCCTCCCCTAACTCCCCCATGTACTCTGCCTCTCTCTGCCCCATATGGACTCTTCCTCCCCTAACTCCCCCATGTACTCTGCCTCTCTCTACCCCCTATGGACTCTTCCTTCCCCAACTCTCCCATGTACTCTGCCTCTCTCTGCCCCTTATGGACTCTTCCTTCCCCAACTCCCCCATGGACTCTGCCCCCATGGTCTCTTCCTCCCCTAACTCCCCCATGTACTATGCCCCTTATGGACTCTTTCTTCCCCAACTCCCCCATGGACTCTGCTCCCATGGTCTCTTCCTCCCCTAACTCCCCATGTACTCTGCCTCTCTCTGCCCCTATGGACTCTTCCATCCCCAACTCCCCATGGACTCTGCCTCTCTCTGCCCCTATGGACTCTTCCATCCCCAACTCCCCATGGACTCTGCCTCTCTCTGCCCCATATGGACTCTTCCTCCCCTAATTCCCCCATGTACTCTGCCTCTCTCTGCCCCCTATGGACTCTTCCTTCCCCAACTCCCCCATGTACTCTGCCTCTCTCTGCCCCATATGGACTCTTCCTCCCCTAACTCCCCATGTACTCTGCCTCTCTGCCCCCTATGGACTCTTCCTTCCCCAACTCCCCCATGGACTCTGCCCCCATGGTCTCTTCCTCCCCTAACTCCCCATTTACTCTGCCTCTCTCTGCCCCTATGGACTCTTCCTTCCCAACTCCCCATGGACTCTGCCTCTCTCTGCCCCCTATGGTCTCTTCCTCCCCTAACTCCCCCATGTACTCTGCCTCTCTCTGCCCCCTATGGACTCTTCCTTCCCCAACTCCCCATGGACTCTGCCCCCATGGTCTCTTCCTCCCCTAACTCCCCATTTACTCTGCCTCTCTCTGCCCCCTATGGACTCTTCCTTCCCAACTCCCCATGGACTCTGCCTCTCTCTGCCCCTATGGTCTCTTCCTCCCCTAACTCCCCCATGTACTCTGCCTCTCTCTGCCCCCTATGGACTCTTCCTTCCCCAACTCCCTCATGGACTCTGCCTTAACTCAACTCACCCCAGATGCACCATTCATCTTGTTTTCTGTGGGTCATCATTTTCCAGAACTTGATCGGTGTCATCCTATGGTCTCTTTCTCCCTCAACTCCCCCATGGACTTTTTCCCAAGGGTTTTGGCAACCCACCCCCCACTATGGTGATGTTTTTGATTATGGCGCCAAGAGGCACCGACTTGGGAGGGGTGTAAACTTAACATGAGGTTTCTGTTTTAGTTTGTACTTCCTAGTTTTCCTGTGTTAGTTCTTGTTTCTTTTATCTCCACCTGTTCCTTATTTTCTCCCTTCACTTAGTCTGTGTATATACTATCTCTTTGTGAATAAACGTGACTGCTGTAATTAGATCCTGCCTCTACTCTCCCTGCTGCAATCCACGCACAGTCTTTGTCACATTCCAGTGGGAACACGAGGAAACAGAGAGAATACAATCTTTTTAAATCCTCACTTCTGCTTACCTGTTCTCATGTATTCTTAACCATCAAGGCACATCCAAAGACAGGGGCAGTAATGAGTCTAGGCTGCTTAACAATTTATTGGTCAATATTTCTTCAAATGACAACCGCCCATGTGTTTTGCTCTTCTAACTGTAAGTCTATGCGTGTTATCATCCATCTTTCAACTGAGTCTGCAGCCCCAGATGCACCATTCATCATTCTAAAGGTTATCTATCTTTCTCCTCTCTTTCTACTTTGCTCCATAATCTCTCCATCTTCCACACCTGCCCAATCAATACAGTTCAATAGCTTTCTATTGTCATCTCGCTGTTTTCTCTATTCTCTGGCCTTCCTAATAACACGGGAGACGCCCATGCCATTTGAACCCAACCAGGGTTCAAACGCACATTTGAACCCAGCTCAGTCCAAAACCTAAGCATCATTCTATGCAATTACAGACATAATTACTGATCTTAATTGTAATGCCCCTAATATGCATGCCTCTATCCAAATATGCCTACTTTCCCTCTACACAGTATGCAAAAATAGTACAAGTTTTAAAAGAAGTGAAAAAGCAGTGTATTGAATTGAATATGAACTTGAAAGTATACATTTGATCACTACAAGTCCACATTCAATTCAATACACTTTTTTTTTCACCATATGTAATTAAGTTTCCGAAATCATTACATTCAGTTCACACTTATGTATATTCGTTTAAGGTTTATTAATTCTGTAATAAATACTCTTTTTAAAAGTATGATAAAGTGTACTTCTTTTTCACAAGGGACTCAATTCATAAGGGTTTTAAGAAACAAATCACACTGCAAATCTATAATGCAAACCTCATCGAAAGCATTCAGAATTTTATGATCCCCTTTAGCTCCCTGGCTGACCAACTTCAAGCAAATCTAACATTAGTGTTAACCTACTTCTGAATAATTAAACTACTGGAGTTGAGTTAAACTCATGTGAATTATTCACTTGGGTGACTTAGAGGTAACATGGTGTTTCCTGACCTATATCTGTTTGAAAGATGCCAAAAAAAGACACAGGATCTCACGATAAGCCCTATTTTGACTTGCGTGTGGTCTCTTAAGGGAATTTAAGTTGAATATCTGACTGCCACAGTCTATGTAAGCACAGGTTATGTTTCGCCAGCCAGATTGAATTCTGGTGTGATAGGCTTCTGCAGCCATCAAGTTGTCAAGTCTTTTGATGTTATCGGAATGGAACGGAATAAGTAAATAAGGTGTCAGACAGTTTGTCAATTTTAAGGATGGTCAGGAACTAACCGAGCCTAGTCTGATGAATAGACCCGTTAACATTGTAAATATTTCATTGATTATTTCCAATTAGTTTTAAAGAGTGCACCACAATACAGTTATGCAATACTGAGCCTGAAGAAGAGCCTGTGATGAGTAAGGTTGAGGTCAGGGAGAATGAAATACCCAAATATTTTAACCTAAGGCAGTTTACAGAGAAAATTGAGAGGCCTATATTAAAACATGTAGCAGGCATAAACAATTTATATCAGTTAGCTAAAGGACATAGGCCTACAAAAAGTATAGGCTATATGCTTGATAAAATAATAACTGCAATGGTATTTTAGGCTCAAAGAAAATAAATGTTGTTTGTTATTGGCAGACATTGAAACGCCTCAATCCAATACAGGTAAACAAAAAGATGCATTGACGTCTGTCAAGCTACAAGAGAGGAAACTATTTTTCTGTTAGGAAAATAGATTTAGTTGTGAATTAATAGCGACATCATGTGGAAAGTTTAAAAATTGCATTATGCAGTAGCCTACATGTAGAGCGCTTTTCTAATGGCTACAAATTATTCACTAATGAATATTCATGAGGTGGGTGCCCACGAATGTCACGTGATTCTTACTGTTAACTTGCAAGGAAGTTGTCGCGGTACTTCTGCAAGCAGTTTTGTAAACAGTTGATCTCTACATCCAGGTGGTTACATCCAATGAGGTGAGGTTTAACTACTTAATAAAATAATGATGTCGCGATAAGTGTAATGAGCGATATAGCCTACAATAATGGGAGATTGAAGTTACGTGTCTCAAAACCTAGTGAGTTGCTTAGATCCTAACCGTGGATATGATGCCCAAAAAAATCTAAATAGGCTGCTCATAGGTTTTGAGAAACAGCCCTGACCGGTACCCAACTTCCATTTAAAAAAAACAGTTAAGGTTTCATTTTGACGGTTTCGATTTTCTCAAAACACAAAATTATATTATTGTATTGCTAAACATTAACACTGTACACTGTACTATAAAGCCACGTGGTCTAACAGCGATTGTGTATTTAAGAAACTGTCCTATTTTGGGTGGAAATGTGTTGTCTATTAAATAAATAGGCTAATCTGTTAGGCGACTGAATTAATCTTCTTGATTCAATTTACACTATGGCAGTTTATATAAATTTTTAATCCTAAAAAATTAATTTAGTTTTTTTCCATGTCATTATATTTTAGAGACATTTTTTTTTCAATTTTTGACAAAAACATTTTTTCACATTCTGCTGTGACATCAGGACTCAGTTGTTTAAAAAATAAAATGACATGAAATTATGGTGGACCAAATTACTCAAAATGAAATAAATAAATAATGAATGCAATAAAACAACAATTAATGAACCTGTTTATTCTGAAATAATGAATTAAATAATTAACTATTAATTAAATAAATAAATGTATCTATTTATTTTGTAAAATGACATGAAAACACAACATTTATTGTTTTATATATTTCACAATTACCTGTTCCACACACACTATTGTTATGTTTAAACAATATTTTTTTCATTATTAAATGTGCTTTTTCAAAAAGCCGTTTTTCATAATAATATACTTATGAATATAATTTACGAATGATGCCTATTTGACGAATCATGCATTTACAAAGCACGATTTTCCCAAAGATTTTTTTAAGGTCCCGTTTTTCATGTGTTTTTTAAGCTTTGTTTGTGTTTACAGTGTGCAATATAACATGTGTTCATGTTTGGCGTACAAAAAAAACATTATTTTTCACACAATTTACCTATTTGTATACCGCTGCTTTCTCTGTCCTAAAAACGGCCTGATGATTTCCTTGTTCTATGAAGTCCCTCCTTCAGAAATATGTAACGAGTTCTGATTGTGCCAGCAGTTCCTGTGTTGTGATTCGACAGCAGTTTAGCGCACGTTGCCTCGGAAAGGTCACGCCTCTTACCATTACGGGGAGATGCATGCGCTCAATGTTATTGTAAACATGGCGACAAACACACTCTACAAATGCAACACTTCCTCTTCTCCGAGTGGGTGAGACACAAGATCACGCCCCCTTTTTTGCGAATTCTTGTGGGCGGAGGTTAGTCAACAAACTGTTCTATTGACGTAATTAAAGCAGGAAGTACAGGGATGTAGTACAAACGGGCCGTTCACTGTAGGCTTTGAAAGGGAACTTCTTTTAAATAAAATATCTCGCTTGGCATTGAAATTTGAGCTTTATAATTTTACAGGTATTATTTATGCTCTAACATTGAAAAATGGGATCACAAAGAACAGGACCTTTAAAATAATAATAGAGGACATTTCACAAATGCCAATCAACAGGCAGTTGAATTAATTGTTTTACCATTTTACTTTATGCAATATGTGGGTAAAATGGCCATACATGGGTTTTCCCATTCGATTTATTGAGCAAATACGTTAATGTGGAACCAGAAAAGTTGTTTAATTGTGTGTATTTGGGATAGATCAAATGCCATAATGTTTGTGTGTGTGTTTTGGTTTTCTTTATAAAGGCATTGTGAATGCAGAGTACAAACATGTCCACGTCTGCTTCCCGTAACTCTCAGCTGCCGTTGTTGGATCAGAAGTGTGCTAAATGTCTGCTATTGACGTACGTCAAGCGGAGTCTCAGCCTGAATGAAGGATGCAGGAAACATCAGGTGAAACAACTCAAGAGGATGAAGGGAGGAAGCAAGGCCAGAAGGGCGTCCAGTGACCCCTCCACACGCCACCTGTCCGCAGGTGCAGAGAGGCTTCTGAAGATCTACAAGTGCCCTGAATGCACGGCATCAGCATCTGATTCACTGTACGAGAGAGGACTAAGCAAGACCAAGAGGCGTTCTCTCTTCGGACGCTTTCGCAGCCTCTTCTCTAAGAAGAAGTCTGACCTGAAAGTGACTGCAGAAGGAGTTTCAGAAACAGACTGTGTTTGTAACAGTCTACAGTCTACACGAGCACGGGGGGTTGACACATCTAATGAAAGCTTAGTCGGTCAAACTGTGACTTTTAGGGAAAAACGCTCTCTGAAAACCACCTGGTTCGGCGATCAAAATGTTTCATTACAAACAGACTCCACTACAGTTCCTGGTGCTGTGGAAGGGCTTTCAGACGGTGAGTCTTGTCTGTAGGGGTGTGCAATGTTGACTAAAAACCTTGATGTTTTCTGGCATTTTATTAATAATGGTAATTTTACTGTTTTTGTGCTGGTACCTTGGCTGGTTAAGGCCTGTCGTGGACAGCTGACACCTGAAGCTTCTCATATTCTTCAAATTCTGTGCGGTGGTTAGTTTGCGGCAGTGACAAAAATTACGTTTGCATTAAGAAGCAATGTCTGCCAACTTAAATTGATTTCCAGGGGCATTTTTTTTTTACTTTAATAAGGTTTTTTTTAACCTTAAGAGATGATGCATACATCTAATATGTCAAATTCTTACATGTAATCAAATTAATTTAGAATAATAAGACATTGACACCAGTTAAATAAAAATCGGAATCAACTAAATCAATTTTACACTGCAGAAGTGGCAAAAAATGGTCTCCATTTACGACTGTAACCTTAGTTCTACCAGAAAGATTCGGAAGCCAGGTGAAGTGCAAAAGTAACCAGTTTATTGAAAGTCCAGCAAGTATATTAGTTAGAGATTCTTTGGTGTAGGAGAACCTCCCCCTCTGGTCACACTAGGCTGTCAGTGACAGCATCCCCTACGGTCAAAGCCCAAGCTATAAGCCTTGGGGGCACCTTCGCATACCGCATGAAGTCCTCCCCGGCCGCTCAAAAGCCCGGAACCGGCCCATTCAACAGAAGGGTTTCCTTTAACCCGAGGGTGCCCCAGCCAGTCACTATTCGGGAAAACCTTCACCGAATGCCACCAGGGAGGCCAGACCTGGCATCACTTATGTAGAACGCTTCCATCGGCCAGCCCTGTCTGTTGAGAAACAGAGCCTCTGGAATGCGCCTCCAAGGAGGCGGCCAGCCTGGGGACTGCAAAACTGGCAGTGTCCGCCTCAGGCCGGACCTCAGAGACAGGCCATCGTGGAGAGCAGCGCTCAGCTTAGTGCTTTCCGACCCTTGCTCAGCCGCTCGATCCTAGGATCTACCAAGTGCATCTCCTAACGGCGCTCGCTCCCAAGCCTGCCCGGTAGGTAACCATGCTGTAGGCAACCTACGCAAGTCCCCGTCCTGTAGGGACCGCATAGCAGCAGCATCATCTCGTCGTGCTAGGGTATGCAACCACCTTCAGGTGCTGCCGGCTAAAAAGCCGGAACCTGATAGCAGGTGACCGCTAGCTGTCAGCTTAAAGCCAGTTAAGTGTTCCCATCCAGGGAACTCATTCCCCAACAGGCAACCGTAGAGGCCAGCTGTAATGGCAGCTGGGACCCGGCTTGACTCGTCCCCTCAGGGAGGCCTAAGAGGCCGATATTACAGAGAAGCCGTCCGTACATCCAACCCATCCTGCCATCTGACCGCAGTCGAGCTAGCCGTCGAGGTAGCTGTAAACGGCACTCACTCCCTCAGGGAGGTCTAAAGTGGCCTATCACCTGACGGCCATCTGCTAACCGCGTGGGGGGCCTATTCAAGAGGAGTGGGGACCAGGACTCATTCCTTCCTGCGGGCATGTGAGGCCTACGCAGGAGCTCGCCTCCAGGGAGGCCTGGATCTGGCCCATGCTAGCTCGTCACCAGGACCGGGAACTCCCTTCCCAAGGAGGCCCAGGAGGGCCTACTACTTGAACACTGCATATACCGGCCAACTGAGCACCCAGCTCAGGGGCTCACCCTCAGGGAGGCCTGCTACCTGCTGGCCGGACGTGCACAACGTCAGAAGTGACTGAAATCCCGGCCCTCGCCTCCAGGGAGGCCAGAGAGGCCTCCCGTGAAGTGGCGAGTCCTAGGGCGGCCTGGAGAGGCCTAAAGCCTAGTGGCAACCCACCATTAGCGGTCTAGTAACTGAAGGTCAGGAATGTGTCCCCAGGGGAGGCCAGGTGAGGCCTACTACCCATTGGTGAATCCCTGCCACCTGCTGTATAGTGACTGGAGCCCTGGAACACCCCCTCAGGGGAGGCTAGATGAAACCTGCTACACCACAGCAGGCCCTCGAGTCAGCTATGGCCAAGCGGCCTACTGCCCGGTGGTGAACCTCTACCTACCGGAAGCCGTCGCGATGACCCGCAAGCCGGGCACCCACCCCTCAGAGCGGTCCGGCCGGGTCTGCGCCCGGCGGGATGATGGAAAGCTGGATGCCTGCGATCCGGGCTGACAGCGGCTGTCTGCTGGCTGACGAAGAACTGGATTCATTCAGTTATCACCTGGGAACTCATCCCCAGGGAGGCAAAAAAGGGCCTACTAGTCGACGAGGTTCTGCTCAAGATGACATCGTTGAGGAGAATCCTCCCAGGCCCACATGGGCTGTGATGTCAGGACTCCCTCGCAGGGCGGCATAGCGAGGCCTACTACCCGCTCGGTGTCCGCTGCCGAGACTGCCGACACCGGCTGCTCACAACCAGCTGGCCTTCACACGCCCTTACCAGGGCTGGTTCCAACCCATGGTCTCGCAGAGTCCTCCATGCGATGCCGCAGTCTCTCCGGCAGTGCCTACAACATAAACCTAAACACATTGCACATAGCAGTGTACTCAACAAAGTGCCCTAAACCCTCTAAAGCGAGGGGAGTACAACTTACGTCACCTGCTTCAGGGAGGCCGCCGTTCCGTTCATCCAGCGGCGAAATGCAGCTCAACCCAAGCCCTAAAAGGTGGAGCAGAAAACACAGAGCAGACAGCAAAACATTTCACAAATATGCTAACCGCTGGCCAGACATCCTCCAGGATGGGGCCAGGGGCCGCCAGGAGGTGGCGGCCACAATAGCTCTGGAAAGCGGGTTTTAGCAAAGACCAGCCTGACCGCGCGCACGCGGAGGGTGCAAAACCCCGCCCACGGCCACTGGCTGAGTCACTGTTCATTTTGCTACACACCCACCTGCATTACTAGGACCCCAGAACGCAGAGAAGAGGGGCGGGTCTTGGCCGGACGACTCTGTAACAAGAGGAGGCTGAGCTAGGGAACACACAACAGACTGATTTTAATCATTTAAAATCATTTAAAAACAGGCCCAGGCCGAATGCCTATCCATTTGGGAATGCCCCCATCCCATAGCAAACCGCCTAGGCCAACCGGTGCAGCGCCCTAAAAACGGGCCAGCCTGCACTAGATCTAACAAGGCTTGGGAATATACAGAGCCCCAAAGCCAGTCCCACAAAGCCCCGTAGGGCTGGGCATAGATCTCGCTGTAGTTCACACAACAGCCCTACACACCTATCAAAAACTTCCACAGGGAGGGAGCCACTGTTTTACCCGACGGTGGCTACCGGCACTCAGCTTCCGCTAGGAGAACACTCATCCAAGGACGCTACACCCCGTGGGACTGTAAGCGGCCGGAAAACTCGGGTTATATATATATTTTTTTATGCGGTTATGCTCTTCCGCGGAGCTAACGGCCCAAAACCAAACTGCGGTACACAAGATCGTTTAAGCCACCGCCGGGGAACTACAGGCCCTGTAGTATCCCACGACGATCCTTACATAATCCCTTGAACCCGCTCAGGGAAGCGCGAGAGCCCCCGTATTATGAAAACAATTCCCTCTCAGAGGGGACTCACCAGCTCGCCTCCGGTGCTTCATGATAATCCATTAGCATGCATAGGTGCACCACAAACCTGAGGGGGGCGCTCTCACCAACCAGGCCAAGCGGGCCGTCAGAGTCTCACATCCGCTCATCATGGGCCCCGCCCTGCCCGATGTCCGGCACCGAGAGAAAGGTGGGAGGAAGGGAATCTCACCTTATACCTGCGCGCCCTGGGGGGCGGGGTCTTGTTGCCCCGCCAGCGCTGGTTCCGGTTCTCACCGGCAGCCTTCCTCCTGTTCCGGGTGTCCCGCCTCTTCTGCGCCCTACTCCGAGCCGGAGGGGGCGCACGAGAAGCGACGATGATCGGAAAGAAACCGATCATCCAAACGGCTTGAATGAGCGGCCTCCTCCCTAACGCGCCGCTATGGCAGCTGTTGCCTATGGGCGGCGCGTTCCATAACCTCCAGCAGCTCCCCGTACACGGGGCAGGATGGCTGGGAGGGTTCGGCCTCGGCCGCGTCACCACCCTCCACTTCCATCCCTTGCTGTGGTGGGAGCACTGCAGCTGACGAAGAGGAGGAGTCATAGTCCAGCTCCTCCTCCGACAGCTGCCCCTCGCAATCTGGCCGCTCGTGAAGGACAACCTCCTTCTCTAACCGATGGGCCAGATCCAGCTGGGAGCCCCAGGACAACCGTCTCCGCTCAGCCTCGCCATGAGCGAGACCACCCCCAGCCACCGGCCCTTCTTCCCTCGAGAAGAGGGCCAGACAAGAGCGGAAAGTTCTCAACGGAAAACACTCACAGTTTGAACAGGAGGCTCCCTCGAGAACCTCCCTTGCATGCTCCTCTCCCAGGCAGAACACACAGAGAGTGTGTGTGTCCTCAGGCGTGAGAAACCTGGGACACGGATCCGCGCACTTACGGAAGTTGTGCTTCTTCTCTGTGCACTTGGATGATGCCATTCTTAGCCAACTCAAGACAAACAGTCCCTGAAGACGAAGATAGTGTTGTGTTTCCATGGCGCCCTTATATACTTCCTGGTCGCACGGTGATGACATCAGAGACTGTCTCCGACGCAGCGCGAGTTCCCTTTCGAAAGGGAACTGTATTTACAATTACAATTGCATTAATAATGCTATGAGATTAGAGTTTTAAACACAGTATTTAGATAGTTTTTAATTACATTATACTTTTAACATGTAACTTAAACCTCCAGTTGGTGGTGCCAAGTAACAGGCTGAATCTGAAATCGCCCCCTATAGGGCACTATTTGAGGGGACAGCCATTTGTAGTGGTGTCCGAAACCATAGTGTGCGTTATTGAGTGCACTCATTCAATCCCACAATGCACCTCAATAACAAGTGTACAGCCGATGTACACACAACGGCTGTTCGAATTCGCTCACTTGTTTTCATTCACTCTTTCAAGTGAACTGTATTAGTGGACTAACTTAGGGAATAGTGAATGGGAGGCAATTTCGGATTCAGCCACTCACTCCCTAAATGTCACTTTAAGGGATAGTTCACCAAAAAAAAAAAACTTAGAGGGCATTTTCAGATTCAGCCACTGTCTTAAAGGGTTAGTTCACCCAAAAATGAAAATGATGTCATTAATGACTCACCCTCATGTTGTTCCACACCCGTAAGACCGTTCATCTCCGGAACACAGTTTAAGATATTTTATATTTAGTCCGAGACCTTTCTGTGCCTCCATTATAAATGCATTTACGATATACTGTCCATGTCCAGAAAGGTAATAAAAACCTCATCAAAGTAGTCCAGAGGCCTGTTGCATGAAGGTAGCTGAACAAACTCTGAGTTTCAGAGTAGGTTTAGAGTTGACAAATCCAGATAAATCCAACCTGGTTTAGATCAAGTTCAACGGTTTCTCAAAGCCTGGTATAAACTTTCTCTGTCAACTCGGGTTTGATCCAGAGTTTGTGATTAACTCTGAAGCGCGTGCACCTGAAAGTGTGACACGTGCGGCAAACAGCCAATCACAGTGTCCGTTTGATTCACTTCTCGCAAGAGATGGCACAATTCACTTCTCTTCTGAAGATTGAGAGATCGTTTTGAAAATTATCATGAAATAAATACGTTTACAAAGCAGGAATAAACACTGCTGCTGCAGCGAAAGTTTGAGAAGGCAGCTGAAAGAATATCTTGACTATCAATGCATGATGTGAATCAAAGAAATATGCCTAATAATTATAGGTTTACAAAGAGCTCAAATGAATAGACGCTTAAAAGAATTATGAATGCATGTTTTATATTTATATTACTTGTCAATTAATATAGACATATTATAAATATGTATATATAATAGAATATAAATATAATAAATAATTATCACCAAAGGATGAGCAATTTCGATTCTAATGTTTTTTTCACTATAAACTGCAAATTTGGAATGAGAGATACAGGGGGTGTGGCTTTATTGCGTCTTTACTTGCAGCTGATTGGTCCAGTTTGGGTTTGCGATCTTAAATCCAGAATAAAAATTGCTCCAGAGCAGGTTAGCCTTGCAGTGTAAGTTACCATGGTGATGAACACCGCTAAAAACCAATCCACCGTCTTAAGCCGGAAAAGCCAGAATTTGTTCAGACTAATCTTGAACTCACCTGGGTAGCAACTGAAACCAGCTTTGTGCAACAGGCCACATGTGACATCAGTGGGTTAGTTAGAATTTTTGAAGCATCGAAAATATTTTTTTGTGCAATGACTTTATTCAGCATTGTCTTCTCTTCCAGGTCTGTTGTCAATCCGCATTCACGACTCCGCAGTGACGCTGCTGATGTTGTTTTGTTTACAGCGTGCATCTCCCTCAGACTATAAACGAAGCTCGGGTGCACCGGATAACACGTCAGCAGCGACACTGCGGAGTCGTGAACGCGGATTGACAACAGACCCGGAAGAGATTTGACACGTTTCTTCAAGTCCTCAGAGGAAAGGATAGACCTCAACTTACATTAAATATTGATCTAATATAAAAAAATCTGTTTTTTACAACATTGTCGACACATTTCATGCCCCCTAGGTTTTTCACAATAGAAATTGTGTTCCCTGAAAGCAGGTGATCATTAACATCCTCATCATATCCCATTCACCTGGAGAAAACTGTTAGCCAACCAACACTTCACATCAGACAGACATTTATAGAGACTCAAGAAAATGAAGTAGATTGTATATTTTTACATTTTGAATGTATTATTATTTGTAATGTCAGTGACTCATCACTACACTGGATAGCACAGGAGGAATCTGGACTCTTCTATTGTTTGATGAACACAATTATATGTAAATAATGTTCTCCATGACAAGCAGGTGTCAGAAACGAAAAATCATGTGCATCGCTTTGTGTACTCGGGCAACTGGAGTATTTCTGCTTTCTGTAAGCGCCACCTACACCACTTGCATTTTCATTCAGCCCATTTTTTAATGCATTTGTCTAAACAGATTGTCTTTCACATTTGTCTGTGAATTTCTGAGTTTTTGTGCCAAATATTTATGCCGGTGTGAACAGGCCTTTAAACTTAAACGTCACTGTATCATTGCTCCATACACATCTACTAAATCTGGGAACAAAACCTTGTGTGTGTATGTGAATGATTTCTTGTTTTCCTTCCTCTCTATGTAGTGAGTGTGGACTCCAGCAATACATACTTTGAGAGGGTGTCCGAGGAATTGGAGTGTATTGTGAAGGAGATTCAGTTTAGTCCGGAAGATGATTCTTCTCCAGTGCCCTCTCCTGCTTGTTTAGAAGATTACAGATCTGCAGGTGACCCTCTCTATGAAACATGACTAGCAGGATATACAGTCCATTTATGTTTTAGAGCAGAATCGATTCCACAAAATACTTTGGGGGATCTGGTCCTGGGGAGATTTTATTTAGTTATTTATTCAAAGCTTGTTTTATTGTTTTAATATTACACATTGTAAATGTACACACTTGTGTCTCCTCAGGTGATGACACTACAAAGAGGATTATCAGCTTGCTGAAACAACAGGGGGATATTATTGATCAAAAAGTTAGCATTTAATTGAAAGAATTATTACTGAAGATTGAGTCCATTTATCTATTGACATAATCTTATCCACTCTATACAGAAGTTATTTTAAGGAAATAACCCATTAATAATTGTCACGTTTTTTTACACTGCAAAAAATGCTTTCCTTACTTAGTATGTTTGTCTTGTTTCCAGTCCAAATATCTAACAATTCCTAAATCAAGATGCATTTATTGTGAAATGGCTTGAGATAAACTATATTTCTAAAAGTATTGGGACACCCCTCCAAATCATTGAATTCAGGTTCCAATCACTTCCATGGCCTCAGGTGTATAAAATGTCATTAAAGTTCATGTGCATGTAAAGGCAGGCGTCCCAAAACTTTTGGCAATATAGTGTATAATGTCTTGTTTTCTAAAAATTAAAATAAAAACAAGCACAATTATCTACCAATTGGGCAAGAAAAATAATCTTGTTTCCATTTGAATTATGATTATTTTTCTTAACCTATTGACAGATAATTTTGCTTTTTAAAAAACTTACTTAACCCTTAAACACATACCTCAGGTCTTTAGTGACCCGGGACGTCATTCACTACCCTCCTACTCATTCATTTGATAAAGTTAGACATCAACCTTCTTAGTATTCCTCAATCAATTCATTACTAATAATAAAAAAAGAAAAAAAAATCATTTTTTATAGCATTATTAACGACCCGAGGTGTGTAACAGTGTAAGTATATTTTTTCTGCACAACAATTGAATCTTTGATGACGGAATAAGTGCAGTTCACCTTTATTCCTCAAGGTGGCGATGTCTGACACACAATGATGAAGTGACGTTTCACTCATAGTTACCGCAGGCAGAAAACAAAAGAATAGGAAGAATCATCAGCAACACTTGAAATGGCTCAGAGATTTACTGCAGAGCAAGAACTGAACGCAGTCAAATATTACTGTCACTGTCACTGATGCTGGATCTGCTGAAGAAGCTGTCAGAGATCAAAATATTGATTTTGAAGATGTTGAAAATGATAGTTTTGAGGATATGTTTGAGATGGCGAATATGAGGCAGATGCTGAATGTACTGAAATGAGCTCTGATGAGGACAGTGATGATGGGATAAAACATCTGCTCAAACTGAACCCTTACAAGCTCCAAAAGGTACAAAATATGCTTTATTTTATTCTTCTGTAATCGTTACTCTAATATCAGGAGAGTTTTATTTTATCACGGCAATTAGAGATCCATCCGTGTTAGATATAGATCCGGGTCGCTAAAGACCCCAATATGTAATAGTGATTAGGGTTAAAGATAAGGGTTAAATGCGTAAGGGTTAAATACATAAATGCCCCCCAAAAAACAAGAAATAATATCTTATGCTATTTTACTTGTATAGTAAATGCATCTTGATTTATGAATTTTTAGATATTTGGACTGGAAACAAGACAAAAAAGTAGTAAGAAAAGCATTTTTTGCAGTGTACATGGGACACTGTATTCTGACGGGTCAATCAAGGCATTCTGTGTTTTTTGTCACAATGACCAGCTGAATGCACATAATCCTTTACATACAGGGAAACAGTAAGATTGCTAGATTTATATTTAATTCTCTTTCTAGATCAGCAGGAACAAGAGTGTCCAAGACTTCCTCCAGGAACTGACGTACAGCTCCTTCCAGCAGCTGGCAGATCGCTACATAGCCCAGATCCCCAGTCCTCTCCCCCAGACCACAGACGCCTCCCCTGAGCTGGTCAGACTCGCCTTCACCCTGGACTTCACTGCCAAAGTGGCTGGACTGTGCGGCCAGACGGTCGGTCGAATCATGGGGTTTGGTTATCAGTACCTCCAGGATTCCTTCTCACAATTGTGTGCGGCCCATACACAGGTAAAAACAGATCAGGCACCAAAGAGCAACAGCAAATGTGTGTAATTTTTTGCAGTAAAGTAGTGGACCATAGTTGGTTGGATCACACCACCAGGAAGGTTTGGCATAGCACTGTGACTGAACCAAGTTTCTGCTCACCAAATGGATGGGATGATGTGTAAATGTGGTCATGCATTTGTGTTGATGCATTTATAGTTGTGACAGCAGTTATACAGGATTTCTATGGGTTTTATGAAGGTACATTTAAGACCAATACAAAGGTAAGGGAACATAACACGTTGGTATGCACATAATGAGTTAGAAAATTAGTGAATTTTCAATATACAATTTCCAACAGATCTCTTATTTTTCAATTCATTTGACAAAAAAATAGCTTAAAGTTTGAGATAAGAAATCTTGTGATCTTGTGAAAGTGATTTTATTATTAAAACAAGAACAAATATCTTCCAATGGCTTAATAAAAATAAACTTAATTTAAATGTAAGTAATTTTATACCAGCAGCCATGGTTTCCCACTGCATCTAAGCAGGGTTGAGCCTGGTCAATACCTGGATGGGAAACCTCCTGGGAAAACTAGGTTTCTGCTGGAAGAGGTGTTAGTGAGGCCAGCAGGGGGCGCTCACCCTGTGGTCTGTGTGGGTCCTAACACCCCAGTACAGTGATGGGGACACTATACTGTCAAAGAGCACCGTCCTTCAGATGAGACGTTAAACTGAGGTTCTGACTCTCCGTGGTCATTAAAAATCCAAGGATGTCCTTTGATAAAGAGTAGGTTTGAGGATTCACTCATCTAGTTTTGTTCAATTTCTCAGAAAACAAGACCTAATTTCTTCATTTTGTATGTCGTTAAACTGATCTTGATCTAATGATGTTTGGAATTCATACCGGATAACAAAAATCCTGAGGAAGAACACCTTTTTTTTTTTTTGCAGCGCATGCAATTTAATTTTGCTATTAAATTTATGGCCCTATAAAACTGATTTTTTGTTTGTTTGTTTGTTTGTTTGTTTTATAGTTTATTTAGGTTAAATTTGACTGACTTTCATTGATTTTCAGAACACAAATTAAAATATATGAAATGGGAAAGATTTCTGTCCCTCCATTGACAGTCTAAGCAACTACCACTTTGACACTTCAAAAAGTTCATAAAGAGATTGTAAAACGAATTCGTACAAATCAAGCGGTTTATTCCAAATTGAACAAAAGTCTTACAGGTTTGGAACGACATTAGGGTGAGTAAATGATGACAGAATTTAAATCATTGGGTGAACTATCCCTGTAAGTGTACTTTTGATTTATTCATCCAAAATGTGCAAATTCCATGACATTCTGCATTATACAGTAAATTCCATTTTTATGAACGGATTCTGCAATTCCGTCCACATAGGGCTCTGATTTAAAGCAATGATTTTGAATGTAAGACTTTCTGATCCAATTTAAGACATTTTTAAGGCCTTAAATTGTGGAAGGTCAAATTAGACCTGCAGAAACCCTGTTATAGAAATAAATGCATCCTTTTTTTTTCCCACTGGTGAGGAAGTTTTGAGTTCTGAAATCTCAGGGTGTAAGATAACAAACTCTTACAACAAAGCTAGTCATTAAGCTAGTTATTAACTTCTAGTTATTTCCTCATTTTGTTTCCTGTTTCATGAAGATAGTTTCAGTTTAATTGTACAGTAGGTGTGCAGTTTGGAAATTTCTCATGTTTTTTTATTTCCTGGTAGGTGCCTGAAGATTTGGAAGGACAGAATACCTGTGATCAAGACTGACGGCTTATTACTGTGAAGTCAAAAGCGACAAACCTCAGCTGGAGGAAAAACTGTGATATGCGTGTAGCTGCTTTTTTGAACAAGCCAAATGTAATAGTGTGTTTATACTGGATGTTTTATGAGGTTTATGAAGGGTCATGTGACACTGAAGACTGGAGGAATGAATTACATTTTACAATTCAATTGTAATTTCTTTCAAAAACACTGTTTAATCTTACCGAGCCCAAACTCTCAAATAGTAGTATGTATTAGAAATATCCTGCAATGTGACATTAAATTAAAATAGTTTACCGTTGCCTCGTGCTGCGTTTAACCTCTTTTCAGAAGTGGTATTTACGGTAAACAACATTACGCTTGGGTATACAATGTAAGATATGGATCAGCTGTCATGTGATTTTATTTGGCTGGACCAGGTTGGCATCTCTTTGGATAGTATGCCGTTTTTTTAAAAGGTAATTCACCATGCTTTTTAACTGAGGAGGCGGTGTCTATGAAAGGACCAGCAGATGTTCTGATAGTGACTGCATGAATCAAACCAAGCATTCGACTTGCTCTCTTTTGTGCCATTGTGCTAAAATCATTTAGTAAATCATATTCGGTCTCCTTTAAAGAGATAATGTCTTTATAAATGGTTGCCATGAAATAATGGCAGTATTTGTTTCTGGAAGTAAATAAAGAAGCAGTGGTGTACTGTATTAGCCATCCTTGACATTTCAGTGTGTCCTGTAAATACACTTCTTCATTGAGCACCATTGCTAATCAATCTCAAATGATTCATTGAGTTTGGGATGGATGTAACCAGGGTCCTGTGATCTAACCACCTAATTATTAGTCAGCTGTGGCCTAGTACAGGTATCCTATATTCTCTGAACTGATTTCACTATGAGAAAATCTGTTTTTTTTACAGCAAACTCGACTCTTAAGCAGCAAACAAAGGTCGGAATGAATAGCCCCCATGGTAAATATGATCAAAGATGGCTGTATAAAATAAATCTGCATTGTTTATCCTTTTGATCTTTCAAAATCACAAATTCGTTGGAGTAAAATAATTGAAAGTAGGGAAATTCACATTAAGAAATAAATGTTTTTCTCCAAAAGACATTTGACATAATTATTAGCACCCTTTTATTCATTACTTTTTAAACCTTTTTCCCAAAATAACAGCTCTGAGTCTTCTCCTCTAATGCCTGATGAGTTTGGAGAACACCTGAAAAGAGATCAGAGACCGTTCCTCCATACAGAATCTCTCCAGATCCTTCAGATTCCCAGCTCCATGTTGGTGCTTCTTTTCTTCCCACTCATTTTCTATAGGGTTCAGGTCAGGGAACTGAAACAGTCATGGCAGAAGCTTCATTTTGTGCTCAGTGACACATTTGTGTGTTGATTTTGATGTTTGTTTTGGGTCGCTGTCCTAATGGAAGGTCCAACCACGGCCCATTATAAGATTTCTTTAGATTTTTTATCTGTTGGTATTTGCTAGAATCCGTGTTACCATGTATCTGATCAAGATGTCCAGGACCTCCAACAAAAAAAATATGCCCACAACAATAAAGATCTAGGGGTATGTGGTGTGTTTGCAGCTGAAAAACTCTTTTTTTAGTTTTATCTGACCTTAGAATCCCTTTTGAAGTTCCAGTCGTATCTGACAACTGAATATACTGGAGTTTGTTTCTGGATGAGCGACAAGGATTTCTCCTGAAACCCTCCCAAACAACATGTGGTGATGTAGGTTGTTTGGTTTTATTTTTTGGACCCCACAACTCAACTAACCTCTGTGGTTTTTCCTTCTGTGATCTTGGAGAGTCTTTAGCCACGTTTCCACCGCAGGAAATTTCCCAGGATCTAGGGACTTTGGGGTGGTACTCGGCGTGTTTCGACTGCTGGAACTGGGGTCTAAATAAAGTTCTGGGTAAAGACTTCCCTCTTAAAATGGCCCTTCTCGCAAGGTATACTTTGTCAAAGTTCAGGAACTTTCAGGGATGGGACTTGGGCGCTGAACATGCTGAATGGTGAACTTAAAAGTCTGTTGCGGTGCGTGCGGTAAGAGTCGTTTGCTATTCAAATCAACAATGGAGTTTAAAAAATACGACCGATGGACCGACAACGAGGTTCAGGCTTTATTAAGTTTATTTGTGGAAGATGAAATCCAGTGGGCTTTGGAAAGTCACGCTCAGCCCTACGTCATCAGACTAATCTTCACCGGACTACTTTAGACCACGATGGAAACGCAGACAGCAGCACGTGTGAGTTCCTGGGACAAATTGTTCCGGGTAATTTCGGTGGAAATGGTGCTTTTGTCCACTCAAACTCTCCTCCTCGTCGTGCATTAGGACGATATAGACACACGTCCTCTTCCAGATTCGTAACATCTTTAGTTGATTGTAACTTTTTAAATATTTAAAAGCATTAGCTATTTTGTGACAGCCACTTTCTATTTTATGAAGCAGAACTATATTTGATTTCACTCATTGTGATGAAATGATTTGGCCTGTGTTTCCTCATATGTGTAACTCATAGCAAGACAATTTCATGCTTCTAGTCACCCTGGTGTGCAATGTGAAAAATGTATGGAAACTTGTTTTTTGGAGAAAAACATTTCATTTCATAAAGAGGTCCCTATTTACCAAGGTGGCTAAAAATTCTGACCTCAACTGTATACATTAAATAGGACACGTTAAGTAAACCTCAAATGTCCTCTATAATTGGTCAAACTCTTCTTCAACACAATTAATCATAATTGTAATGGATGCTAGATGAAATACTAAAAAAATAACTATTATTTCGCAGGACATGGGTCTTCAACCCATTTGATACCCAGACAGGCACCTGTATTATCATGTTTAAAACCTCTGTGTGAGAAAAATATTAAGTGTGATATTAAACAGATTATTATATTTTCACAATACCAAAGCAAAAAGTTAATATGTTGTCTGGAAAAGTTGACAGCATATCTGAGATTAAAACATTTTTGTCAACAAATTTTTGCCATAAAGCTTTACTGTTAAAAACTAGTGCTGTCAATAAAATAACACGAGAATGAAATAGTAATATTATAAAAATTGGTATGTGAATGTAAAGTTTTTTTGTTTTTTTTTTCAATAATATCATTTAGTAAAATGCTTTATTTATCTCTCAAGTACCTTCTAAAAGTATTTTTAGGAGTTTCACCAGCATTAAAAATGGGCAATAACTTAATTGGTAGCACGTTACAATAAGGACCCTTCAGTTATTGCATTAACTAAATGCATTCCTAATGTATTAATGTTAAGATTAATAAATTATTTGGTTACACTTTATTTTATTTTAAGGTGTCTGTGTTACAGTGTAATATTACATTTAATTAGTATGCCTGAAAATAATTAACATAATTTACTTGCTATAATGTTAGCATAAGGGTTTGTTTTAAACTTTAGTGTTAGTTGCATGCACAATTTATAGTAATTTCTATAGTAAATACATGTAACGTGTAACAAGGACACTATAAATAAAGCTTTACTAATGGTAGTTAACAAATGTAACATGTTACCACACATTTCTATAGAATCGTTTAAGAGAAAGACAAATAATCTAGAGCATTGTCCAAAACCTGGTCCCATGTTAGTATATGCATTCAGTATTTAGCTTTAAAACGATGAAACAGCACAGAACGATAAGTTCACTCTGTTAAGTCATCCCGCATTGCTTGCATGCTTTTAATTTCTTTTCACATCAGCCATGTGTTTTTGTAACGTGTGTTGCACCTCTATCTTGCGTCTTCTCCACTTGCACTCTGTCTCTAGTGAAAACAGGAGCGTGTAGATGTTTGGCAGGGTCTGTGCCACAGAGGGACTCGCCGGAAGTGCGAGAGAAGAGACGTGCCCATTCAGATTAGAGGAGGCCATGTGTCTCTCAGCAAACTCTCTGGGCCTGGGTTCATCGTGAACTTGTGCAGGTGTGAAACTGATCAGGCTCAACATCCTTTGCATAAGACGGAAGATACTTCTTCAGAGGCAATATTTAAAACTAACAGCAGAAAATGTTTTTTTTTTTGTTGTGTACTTACATGTCTCCAAGGCTTTTCCTCATACTGGACAACACAATTTTGAGTATAAAGATCATAAATAGCTTGACGCCATGCCAGAGCCAGTATGCCACAGTCGTAGCTTTAGTTATCCATTTCTGAGACCTGTGAAACAACATATCCAGTGTGTTTATGAGCAGCCTCAAAATATTGCCTTTTAAATTCAGAAACCTTTAGGTGCAATTTTAGGTTAAATTATGTTGCTTTTATGCATTAATGAAAATTACCGCTGCACCGAAATAAATTTTATTCACTGAAAATGTGAATCTATATAATAATCAACACTCAAAAACAGTTGCACTGTATATAAGTATATGAACCGTCTTTTTATGAACGTTTTTAATATAAACTTTGATAATTATCATCATTATTTTGAAATATAACATTTGAATGGTGGCTGTAATTGTTTTTATGATAGATTTATTTGAACATGCGTTAAATAATGACATCATTTTAAGTAAAAATAAAATTAATATACAATATAGTGCATCTTTTTAGCAAAATTGCTTGAATTTTGTAATAAAATTGACAATTTAAAAGCTGAGACTTTGTTACAAATCTACAGAGCCTCTAAAGGGACAGGATAAAGGGGGATTAGATGGGATAAAAACTATTTGTCAGTGCTTTATCTTCTCTTGCAAATGTTTTGCATTCCCTGAGAAACGTTGTTTGCACGCAAAATGTTTTGTGTTCCCTGCGAGCAAAATGTTTTGTGTTCTCCTGAGAAATGTTGCATTCGCTCGATAAATGTTTTGCATTCCCCGTGAGCTAAATGTTTTGCGTTCCCTGCGAGCAAAATGTTTTGCGTTCCCTGCGAACGATGTTTTGTGTTCCCTGCGAACGATGTTTTGTGTTCCCTGAGCGATGTTTTGTGTTCCCTACGACGATGTTTTGTGTTCCCTGCGAACGATGTTTTGTGTTCCCTGCGAACGATGTTTTGTGTTCCCTGCGAACGATGTTTTGTGTTCCCTGCGAACAATGTTTTGTGTTCCCTGCGAACGATGTTTTGTGTTCCCTGCGAATGATGTTTTGTGTTCCCTGCGAACGATGTTTTGTTATCCTTGCGAACGATGTTTTGTGTTCCCTGCGAACGATGTTTTGTGTTCCCTGCGAACGATGTTTTGTTATCCTTGCGAACAATGTTTTGTGTTCCCTGCGAACGATGTTTTGTGTTCCCTGCGAACGATGTTTTGTGTTCCCTGCTAACGATGTTTTGCGTTCCCTGCGAACAATGTTTTGTGTTCCCTACAAGCTAAATGTTTTGTGTTCTCCTAAGAAATTTTGCGTTCGCTGGCTAAATGTTTTGCGTTCCCTGTGAGCAAAATGTTTTAAGTTCCCTGCGAGTGAAATGTTTTGCGTTCCCTGTGAGCAAAATGTTTTGTGTTCCCTGCGGGCTAAATGTTTTGTGTTCCCTGCGGGCGAAATGTTTTGTGTTCCCTGCGGGCTAAATGTTTTGTGTTCTCCAAGGAAATTTTGCGTTCGCTCGCTAAATGTTTTGCGTTCACAGTGAGCTAAATGTTTTGTGTTCCCTGTGAGCGAAATGTTTTGTGTTCCCTGCGAGTGAAATGTTTTGCGTTCCCTGCGAGTGAAAGGTTTTGTGTTCCCTGCGAATGAAATGTTTTTTGTTCCCTGCGAGTGAAATGTTTTGTGTTCCCTGCGAGTGAAATGTTTTGTGTTCCCTGCGAATGAAATGTTTTGCGTTCGCTCGCTAAATGTTTTGCGTTCACTGTGAGCGAAATGTTTTGTGTTCCCTGTGAGTGAAATGTTTTGTGTTCCCTGTGAGTGAAATGTTTTGTGTTCCCTGCGAGCGAAATGTTTTGTGTTCCGTGTGAGTGAAATGTTTTGTGTTCCCTGCGAGTGAAATGTTTTGTGTTCCCCGCGAGTGAAATGTTTTGTGTTCCCTGCAGTGAAATGTTTTGTGTTCCCAAGTAGTGAAATGTTTTATGCTCCCCTGCAGTGAAATGTTTTGTGTGTGTCCTGCGGGCGAAATGTTTTGTGTTCTCCAAGGAAATTTTGAGTTCGCCGGCTAAATGTTTTGTGTTCCCTGTGAGTGAAATGTTTTGTGTTCCCTGCAAGTGCAATGTTTTGTGTTCCCTGCGAGTGAAATGTTTTGTGTTCCCTGCGAGGGAAATGTTTTGCATTCCCTGCGAGCGAAATGTTTTGTGTTCTCTGCGAGAAATGTTTTGTGTTCCCTGCGAGTGAAATGTTTTGTTTCCTGCAAGAAAAATGTTTTGTGTTCCCTGCGAGCGAAAAGTTTTGTGTTCCCTGCAAGTGAAATGTTTTGTGTTCCCTGCGAGCGAAATGTTTTGTGTTCTCTGCGAGAAATGTTTTGTGTTCCTGCAAGTGAAATGTTTTGTGTTCCTGCAAGTTAAATGTTTTGTGTTCTCTGCGAGAAATGTTTTGTGTTCCCTGCGAGTGAAATGTTTTGTGTTCCCTGCGAGTGAAATGTTTTGTGTTCTCTGCGAGAAATGTTTTGTGTTCCCTGCGAGTGAAATGTTTTGTGTTCCCTGCAAGTTAAATGTTTTGTGTTCCCTGCGAGCGAAATGTTTTGTGTTCCCTGCGAGTTAAATGTTTTGTGTTCCCTCAAGTTAAATGTTTTGTGTTCCCTGCGAGTTAAATGTTTTGTGTTCCCTGCGAGTTAAATGTTTTGTGTTCCCTGTGAGTTAAATGTTTTGTGTTCCCTGCGAACTAAATATTTTGCGTTCTCCTGAGAAATGTTGCGTTTGCTCGCAAAATGTTTTGTATTCCCCCCCAAAAAATGTGCTGCCAATACAAGGTTTCTTAAGGAAACTGTAAACATTTACAAGAGACCGCAAAAGCATTGACTTATTCTTTTTAACATATTTTTTTTCTCCCCCATGTCCCTTAGGGGTACTGTACATATCAAAGGTAACAAAATGACTTCCCCTTCTTCTTGCAGTGACATCTCTTCTCTAATGGTGTGAGGGCGGGGTAACCTGTCACTCACATGAGATCCACCAATAGCACATCCACAACCATCCAATCAAATGGACAAAATCAAGTCCCGCCCTACATTTTTTCTTGTTCGAGAAGCCATTTCAATCGGATATAAATCACAATAGAGAAGAAAAGACTATAACAACTTTACGTTTCATCCCGACTTTAAGCATAACAGTTTAGGTCAATAATCCAGCCCTCCAAAATGGTTTTGACTGAAAATGTATTTTCAGTCGAATATTTTCACAATTTTTTTTTTTAATAAACTATAGCTCATTACCTTTCCCATAAGGTTGTGGCACTCCAGATTGGCAGTGTGAACAGCAAGAGCAGGTATGAGAGCGTCCGTTGAGATAAAGAGACACCCGGATTACTCAGAATCTCCAGCTGCCCCATGATATTACACATCAGCACTAAAACAGAGGTTAGGAGAATGTTTCTCTTCTGTATCGAATCCTCTATAATCAGACATGCAAACAGGACACACTACATTACCTTCCTGAACCTTTACTGGTGAGTTCGTATGTACTGTCCGCTCTTGATGGGATGGACTCACGGATAAACAAACCCCATTGGTGGTCTTCTCTTCAGGTTGTTCCAGGGAGTTCTGCTGCGATTCCTCTTCCTCAACACCATCAGTCTGTGTTAGCATCCAGTGATCTGAGCTCAGCGAATCATCAGATGCATCAGACTCCTTCCTCCGTTCAGGGTACAGCAGCAAAGCGTCTGTCGTGGTGTGTGAAACAGTTATGAATGACAGTGCTGGATAAAGCACGGTTTATGGATTTGATTCAGGTTTTTAAGATTGTTGTGTCTAAAAACTGAATTCACAATATTTCCGATTAGTCTTTCATCAAAAGATTTACAAGCATGTCAGAGTTGTTTTAAAAGCTGTGTATACATTGACATTGGATGTATCACTATCTTACCAAATGTAAAAAAGTAAGTATACACTTTACATATACCTATGAATAATTCAACATGAACTTCAGATAAATAATTTTTTTTTAAACTCACTGCTCTGCTGCAGAAAGTACACGGTATCTTGGTATCCACTGTAGAAAGCCTTCTTCAAAATCTGACAATTAACAATACATTAAATTAAAGGAATGGCTAATAAAATTGTCGTCATTTATTTACCATTGTGTCATTTGAAACCAATATTACCATTTATTTATTTATTTATTTATTTAACAGACCGTGAATGTTCAAGCTGCTAGTTTCCATCCAATTGGACATCGAAAATTAACCAAAAAAAAAAAAACATAGTTATTGTAGATAAACCATGGTAATCACAAAATAACCATGGTTTTGCTACTTTAACCACAGTTTAACCATGGTATTTGTGGTAAAACCGTGGTTATATAAATGGTAATCAATTAGCCAAAAAAACATGGTTACTACACTTTTACTTTTTGCTGTCTGCATTTCCATCATGGTCTAAAGTACCATGAAGGTACCAGTTAGGCAATTTAGTCATATTTTTTTTTTAACTCCATTTAAAAAAATGGTGGTTGAAATAAAATGCTGCATAAAGTCAAGGAATCAGCATGTTCAGCACCCAAGTCCCACCCCCGAAAGTTCCTGGACTTTGAAAAAGTACTACCTCAGGGCCAGGGCCTTTCTAAGGGGGGATTTTTTTTACCCGAAACTTCATTTAGACCCTGGTTCCTGCGGTCGAAACCAAGTACCACCCCAACGTCCCAAGTTGCTGGGGTGGAAACACGGCTATAGTTACGGAACTCACCCTCCAGTCTCGAGGGAACATCGCATCTACCAGTCTGATGAAGTTGGTGAGGGAGCACTGGAAGGAGAGCTGCTGGATGATGGCATCACAGAGGTTGGTGGAGGTATCAGAGGGACATATGTCCATGTTTCCAGCAAACGGAGAGATGGTAAGGGTGGGAGAGGAATCCTCTAAGGGCTGGATGTTTGTGAAACCTCCATCCATATAGTGCTGGAAAAGTATAGTAGAGTATAAAGTAGAGGTGTTATATTTTGAACTTGTTGGCTTGGTTTAGTGTATTTCTGTAGTTCCTAAGAATGTTGACTTACAGTACAAACACCTTTACTCACCTCGCCTTTATACTGTGGTGGGATCACGCCAGAGTATACAGGAACAAAACAGCTACACAAAAGAGCCTTATAGAGGACGGAAAGAGACCACTTAAAGAAAAAGTTCTGCAAAGTTTTAAGTAAATCGAAGCTGTCATCTGAACTTGACAGATTTTCATGAGACAAACTTTACCATGGTCAAAAAGTTTTAACGCAACTTTGGCATTCGTTTTCCGGCGTTGGAATGCTTTTCTAATATTAACACATGTCCTGATCACAACCAGTGATATTCCTCTGAGCTTTTCTCTTTTGTACAGAGTCCCGCACATGACATGCAGTAAAAAAATAGTAGGTTAAATCGTGTGCAGGATTTACTATTTCGTTCCCTTGATTTATAAATTGTGCGTACGTTTTACTAATTTGTTCCCTCGATTTAATAAATCATGCGCACGATTTATAAATCGAGGGAACAAATTAGTAAAACGTACGCACAATTTATAAATCGAGGGAAAAAATTAGTAAAGAGTGCATGTGATTTAGCAATTTGAGGCCACGAATTAGTAAGGCGTGCGCACGCTTTATAAATCGAGGGAACAAAATAGTAAATTGTGCGCATGATTTATAAATCGAGGGAACGAATGAGTAAATCCTGTGCACAATTTACCTTATTTTTCTTGCATGTCATGTGCAGGGCTCCGTACTTTTGTAATGTCTCTCAGCCATCTCTCTTTCTAAAGTCTTTCATTAAATCTCCCTCTTGCTCACTCTCTCTCCTCCCCCATCATGAGTGGACATGTCCCCTACTGCTGATTGGCTCACTCTCTCTCCTCCCCCATCATGAGTGGACATGTCCCCTACTGCTGATTGGCTAATACTTTCTAATTCCTCATCATGAGTGGACACACCCCCTACTGCTGATTGGCTCACTCTCTCTCCTCCCCCATCATGAGTGGACATGTCCCCTACTGCTGATTGGCTCACTCTCTCTCCTCTCCCATCATGAGTGGACATGTCCCCTACTGCTGATTGGCTCACTCTCTCTCCTCCCCCATCATGAGTGGACATGTCCCCTACTGCTGATTGGCTAATACTTTCTAATTCCTCATCATGAGTGGACACACCCCCTACTGCTGATTGGCTCACTCTCTCTCCTCCCCCATCATGAGTGGAAACGCCCCAGACTGCTGGTTGGCTCACACTATCTACTGCCCAATCATGAGTGGACACGCCCCAGACTGCTGGTTGGCTCACACTATCTACTGCCCAATCATGAGTGGACACGCCCCAGACTGCTGGTTGGCTCACACTATCTACTGCCCAATCATGAGTGGACACGCCCCAGACTGCTGGTTGGCTCACACTATCTACTGCCCAATCATGAGTGGACACGCCCCCTACTGCTCATTTTCCCTAAAAATTTTACAAATCATTTGTACATTTGTTACATTTTACAGCTGTAATTGGATTGTAACATGATGCTACAGTAAACTGAATCTTTTTATACATTTTATAGATATACATAAAAAAAAAAACTTTGCTTACTTTTATAAGGTCCTCTTTGGAATGAAATTCTGACACTAGAACATTTTTTCCATCAGACATGCGAGTCATGGAAACATACAGACGGCCGTTGGCCAGAGTGTGGGCATTATCAGGCAGGCTGCGCTGCAGTGTGACCTCCAGCCACCTGAAAATATCCACTGTGGGATTGAGAAGACCGAGTGGATGTTGTTTGGTATATCTTGCAAATTCCAAAAGCTGGTCTCGCACACGTCCTGTGAGAAGAAAAGGTGGATTTAATGACTACTGACTGATTCAAGTAACTTACAGAACATTAAACCCTGGACCAACCTGGTCTTTTTTTGGATAGGATTTAAACCTACAACCTTTATAAGTAGAACACTAGTCCCATAGTCAATAAATGAAGGTGAATATGAATATGAAGATCTCAGTTTACCTAGATTCGACCCACAGGCAACTGCTGCAGCCACGAGAGAACCAGCAGACGCGCCATAGACTCTCGGTGCTCCTTGCAGGATCCAGGCTGCATTATCCAAAAGACTCTGCGCAGCACCTAGCTGGTAAGTTGCTAGAAAGCCAGAACCACAGAAAGACACGGAGAGGTTCTCATTTTTAGACAGAAGGCATAACGGTGATGACATGACTGGAATTATCTCCTCGTGGTCGGAGGGTATCAGGTCTTCAACGCTGTAACCTTAACTGAAGATGAGGACCATCAGAGCAACGATATTAAAACAGACGGTCACGGTGTTAAGAGCAAAAAGATTGAAGAAACCCACAAAAGTCCCTCCTCCCCTCTAGGACACCATGAATGATCTCAAATCAATTTTTCACTTCATGACGTCTGAATTAGGCCTATTATATGTGTCTGGCTGTCTGTACACAACCTTCCGAGAGCATCAGAGGTAAATGTCTGCATTATTGTCGTCTTTGGAGCAATACGAATTACTTGACATTTAGTAAATGTCTTAAAAGGAGCAAAGTCATGCCTAGATTACCATAGAGATGAGCTTAATCAGGCGTAGATTACAAGCACATCCACCAAGAGAGAGAGTGGATCTTAGAAGAAGTGAATCAATGAAATTGAAACAAAGTTATCATCTTCCTCTTTCAAACCTTAGACTTCTTAAGTAGAGAACATCATTTTAAATGCACGTACAACTCACAGTTAGTTAATTTGTTGTTGTGAGCAATAAGCCAACCTTTTTGACTCAAAGGCCAAAACAATATGCAAAGGCCCAATGACTTGTCATTCCAGTGGTAGAAAAATCTATATTTATTTTAAACATCACATTACAGTTATAAGAGTTTATTCATTTACATGTCTTTGAAAATAAGCCTATAAAGTTTTTTCCAAGACATTGAGAATCTCAGTTCTTCAAAGAAATTAAAATATTAAATATATTGATTTTTTTTTAGTTGTTTTGTCTTATTTTAAATCATCTTTAATTCTCATCTTGAGGACCCTGGTTTAGATGGTATTTCATTTCATTGACCCATTCAACATTCTATTTATTTTATGATTATTATAAATCACATTTTAGTCTACTACAACTTTTGTCTCAACAAAGTCCTAATTACTGCTTATTAATATTAGTAAGGTAGTTGTTAAGTTTAGGTATTGGGTAGGATTGAGAGATGTAGAATATGGTCATGCAGAATAAGATATATGTACACTGTTATAAAAATATTGTTAACTTAAAAAAGCAAGTTACCTCGTGGTCTTAGTTTTGAGTTCATTGAAATAAAAAAATTATACAGTTAATACAACGAAGATTGGCTCAATGAATGGAAACTCAACATATTATGTTAACATTAGTTATAGATAGTTAAGTCGATATGACAAAAGATAAAAAGTTGTGATGACAAATCATCAAAATAATGTTTTACAGTGTTCTAAAAAACAGCCAATATCACAGTAATACGCATGCAAATAAGCAACTAGTTAATAGGGAGAATTGTTACCATTATTATGCTACAAAATTAAATATTTTACTTATAAACAACTCAAGCTATTAAAAAAAAAGAATGCAAAAAGCCTTAAAAATCAAATACAATTCCTTAAATATAGTATGCCTTCATTTTCACTTAAACCTAAAATATATTTATATATAATAAAATATATAAATATATACTTTTGCATGCATTCTGACTTATTTACAGCGTTAAAGAGTTGGATTCTCATGCTAAACACGGCCAAAATGTAAAAAAATTAGTTGAACGTATGACTGTGCCAAATACACTCTTTCTGGATTCAAACAAATTTCGTAAAAAAAAAAATTTGAGTATGGCCACGTATTACGTCAAAATGAAGGGAGTTCCTCGTATGGGCACTTCTCCTCGATAAGCGCGTGCGAGAGCCAGAGCACGCCCATCAACGTGCTTTATTTGGGTTATGGGAGCTGTCGGCAGTGCTTTGTTTTTAGACCACAACATCAGCAATGTCACTAAAGAAGTGTGTTTCTGGTTGTGAGGGAAAGATAACCTTGTTCAGCTTCCCAAATAACCTAGCATTAAGGAAACAGTGGATGCAGTTTGTTTTCCAGAGTAGCAACGGAGTACCACAAGTGTGTTTGTTTGTTCCCGTTACGAGTCGAAACTGCATCAAATGTCTGTGTTTTGTTGGCAATCGGCGCATAAGTGCATATAATGTAAACAACACAAACATATAGTGAATAGAAAGTTATCCAGGGAGGGATAATGCCATGAATGTATTGTGTGTGCACTCTCTTTAGCGCCGCCCACTACACTCCTTGACGAGTTTTCGGAAAGAGTCGGTACAGCTTATCTGTCTTATCTAATAAAACTATAGACTTTTTTGACATATGAAGAATGCAATGCTACTCTGTAGGTACTCAAGATTAACATTAGATTGGCTGAAACTGTGTTACCCCCTTTGAAAAAGTTAATGAGCATCTAATTAGCCAATTACATTTATATAGTTTATAGTCAATTATTGAAAACATAGATTTCAGTGTACATATTAATTCTATTTGATTAATGCAGTACAGTTGACAAACCTGTAAAAAATAACATTGCACAGTTTTACAACCTGAGGACATTTCATATCAACTCCAAACAACGATACTATGAGAATCAATCATAATTGTTACGCTGATGAATTAGTGTTGTTTAGCTTTTAACACATACTCACAGAAAACCACTGTCTACCCTGAGTCAAACTGTGTGAAGTAAACTTAAACTGAGCATCTCCTAAAGTATTCCAACAGTTCCTCTACAGTATATCAACAATCTTTGGGGCTGTAGATGGCAGTCTGTATTTAGCATCACACTGTATCGGACGTTCAACTCTGGGGTTTCCCGTTTTAAAGTTAAGGTTGATTAGTTACTATAAGAACTATAAGAATGTAGAAGTGAGTGTCATGGGATTGGTGATATGCTGAAGTTGTGATCCGAGCTGGGGCTTGGGGTAGTAGGGGTCGATACAGGTGATACTTCCAGAGCGTCTTCTCTGTAGTCAGGGGACACAGGACTATCAGGAGACGGTTCTGCACGCTCTGACCTGGCTTGCAATATTTCCTCAGGAGTCTTCAGGAACCTGCAGCACACAGAGGGACAGTTTTAAAGAAAGTAGTAATAGAGCAACATATGCGTCAGAACGCAGAACCTGATTTCACCAAGTACAACATGTACAACATTTCAATCATTCAATCAGATTTGAGAAACAAGTTTACAGTTTGTTTCAAGTTCAGGCCTACAACCAGGGTTAGGTGCTTCTACATCAGTGTTATTCAGCATAATTTCACTCTGATTTTAGGGATAACTTAGGGAAGGGATAGGACAACATTTTCAGACAAAAATGTTGTTTCAGGATATTGCCAAAAGTCTGTCTTTACATGCACATGAACTTTAATGACATCCCGTTCTTAATCCATAGGGTTTAATGTGGAGTTGGCAAACCCTCTGCAGCTATAACAGCTTCAACTGTTCTGGGAAGGCTTTCTACAAGGTTTAGGAGTGTGTTTATGGGAAGTCTTCTAGAAGCACATTGTGAGGTCAGGCACTGGTGTTGGACGAGAAGGCCTGGCTCGCAGTCTCCGCTCTAATTCATCCCAAAGGTGTTCTATCGGGTTGAGGTCAGGACTCTGTGCAGGCCAGTCAAGTTCCTCCACACCAAACTCGCTCATCCATGTCTTTATGTACCTTGCTTTGTTCACTGCGCAGTCATGTTGGAACAGGAAGGGGCTATCCACAAACTGTTCCCACAAAGTTGAAAGCATAAAATTGTCCAAAATGTCTTGGTATGCTGAAGCATCGAGTTCCTTTGACTGGAACTAAAGGGCCAAGCCCATCTTCTGAAAACAACCCCACACCATAATCCCCCTTCCACCAAACGCTGCATTGCACTAGGTGATATAAGGCTTGAATGAGCTGCTCGGCCATGGAAACCTATTCCATGAAGCTCTCTTTGCACTATTCTTGGGCTAATCTGAAGGCCACATAAAGTGTGGAGGTCTGTTGCTATTGACTCTGTAGAAAATTGGTGACTTCTTCACACTGTGCGCCTCAGCATGCGCTGACCCCACTCTGTGATTTTACGTGGCCTACCACTTCGTGGCTGAGTTGCTGTTGTTCCCAATTGCTTCCACTATGTTATAATACCACTAACAGTTGACTGTGGAATATTTAGTAGTGAGGAAATTTCCCGAATGGACTTATTGCACAGGTGGCAATCTATCACGGTACCCCGCTTGAATTCACTGAGCTCCTGAGAGCAACCCATTCTTTCACAAATATTTGTAAAAGTGTCTGCATGCCTAGTTTTTGATTTTGAGGCCAGGGAAGTGAGTGGAACACCTGATTCAATGATTTGGAGGGGTGTCCCAATACTTTTAGAAATATAGGCTGAATCGAAATCGCCCCCTATACCCTTAAATGGGGCACTGTTTGAGGGGGCAGCCATTTGTAGTGGTGTCCAAAACCATAGTGTACATTATTGAATGCTCTCATTCTATCCAACAATGCACCTCAATAACGAGTGTTCAGCCAATGTACACACACCGTCCGAATTTGCTCACTTGTTTTCATTCACTCCTTCAAGTGAACTGTATTAATGGACTAAAGTAGGGAATAGTGAATGAGGGTTTAGGAGGCGATTTCGGATTCAACACATAGTGTATGTTGACCCAGGATCGCATCTAACTCAGCAAAATCAGGACGTGCAACCAGGATTTTACTTTCCTTTTTGAGATCATCATGCCTAGTTTAACAGAATTAACAGTTTTAGCTCCCCCTTGTGTGAGTTAAAAACTACTCACTCATTGTCAGTGAAAAAAAACAAAAAAACATGTTTCGGAATTTCTAATGCATTTTGTCTAAAATATGTTTTACTTGAATTTTTTGTTTATACACAAAGTTTGGGGACATTTACTCATTCTTAATTTGAACTATATAGTAAAGTGATTAAACTATGAAATAATAGATATGGAAGTATGGGTATGGGAATTATTATCTGCACACTATCTGTTCATTACAACCAGCTTAATGAAGTGGGATGCTTTTAAATGGTATTGTATGCCAGGCTGCATTTAATCATAACATTTCAGATTCAAATATTTTTAGCATCATAAGAAACAGAAAAATGACTTTAAAAAAATGACTCTTATATGATAATATTTTGTAATATTTTGTAATTATCATTTAAAACTTACACACAACAAGTGAATAGAGAAAAAGATTACATATTAATGTAGCTATAAAATATTAGATATTATGAAAATGTTGTGAAAACTATTATGAATGTAAGTAATAGTTTCATAATATAATATATTATGAAACTATTACTTCCATTATTACACTTCTTTTTTCATGACATGTTGCTCCAAGAACAAATTACTATGCATATTGGATACAGTGCATAGATACAGTGCATTGAATGGAAAAATCCAAGTATGGCCATTTTACCCACATATTGCATAAAGTAAAATGGTATATCAATTAATTCCGTTATATCTTTCGTAACATGGTTGAGAATCCTCTTTAAACAAAGACTGGTTAAAAAAAATCCTGAAACCTAAAAATGTATTGGTGAATGAAAAAAAGAAAAATCCCAATGTTTTTGCCTATACATATCATTTCATGTATTTTTATTTCCTGTTGTCCACTTATGAGGACATACCATAACATATGAATAAAAAAAGAAAGAAATGCTGGGTTTTAGGAGTTAAGTAGGATTGAGTGCATCTTTATTTCATGATTCTATTGCCTTTTCATTTAAAGTGTACTGCCAAATGTACTGACAAGCATTTATGGTAAACTAAAATATACTTTAATGTTATTTCTATTGAAAATTGTGTGTCATTTATAATGAAGTTGCAATTTAGTACATTTAAAAATATATACATTTTTATAATAAAAGTGCTTTTACTAAATGTGCTTTAGTACGTTAGTCAACACATCAAAATAAGTGTACTTCTTTAAAGCACGACAATAGATTATTAAAAGAAACACTCCACCGTTTTTAGAAATTGGGCTTATTCAACATCTTTAAAAAAAATTAAAAAAACACCTAATTACTTCTTGTGGCCTGCGTATTCACAACGAGTACAAATAGGGATGCAGATTAAGATTTCCTAGGCAGATATTAACTTTGGACTTATCACACATGGCATGAAATCCCCAAACATCTGTCAACATACCGGCGTATGTTGTGCATGTGTTGCGTGATATCTCTGCGCCTAAATCGCCTAGTCTTAATCTGCATCGCTATTTGTTTTCGCTGTGAATACGCAGGCCACAAGAAGTAATTAGGTGGGTTTTTATTTTTTTATTTTATCACTTTCACTCTGGACATGCTAGCTGGCAACATAGGATTCAATTCATTATGCTAAGCTAAGCTAGCGGCGACCCTGCCAAACTAAAACAATGCATGCACTGAGACAAAAATGCATTTGCCCACATATCTAAATGTAGGAAAGATGTTGAATAAGCCCTATTTCTAAAAACGGTGGCGTGTTCCTTTTAAGTGTCCTTTTATAATTAAAGATTACTAGGGCCCATTCATTATTGCATTTTTTTAATGACGATATGTGCACAGATAAATCATTTATAATAAACACTGCAATATGCCATAAAAATAAATTCGTATTGAGTTTGATTTCATGGTGACTTAATATTCTTGAAGTACACTACAAATGCGCATTCAATACAATCTCATTTCTCACGTCTCATTTGCCATCATTAAATGGAATTATATAGGAATTATATCGGCATCACAGTCAAAACCCACATATGTCAACTCCGACATTTGAGTACTGACAAATACAAATGTGCTTCAAATGACTCCACTTACCGGAAGAGCAGCCTCTGCCCTGTCTCTTTCTTGATAATGTTGAGCTTGTAGTAATGACGTAATGCTCTAGACATTTTCTCATAGGTCATATTGGCCCTGTTCTACAATAACAAACAAACAGACCCTATTATTGTAAATAACACTTAAACACAGAAGAAGTGAGCGGGTCTCTTCTGTTACAGTACCTTGTGGTTGCCCCAGAGTCGGGCCAGTCCATTGGGATCCACCACTCTGAAGATCATGGCGTCCGAATCCTCCCAGCGTATGAAGGCCTCATACCTACTGTCCGACAGCAGATTGTACACATAGTCCCATAAGAGTTTGCAGTCTAATAAAAAGATGAAATGGTCAAAAGCATGTTGCTTTGTGGTTTTTGACATACAGTAATTTGTATTATTGGAAACTATTAAATGATATCAGCCGAATAACATGCGTGAGCACCTGCAATCTTTCCATTGGCCTCAGTGGTGTGTGTGGTGTTTGCAGGTCTTTCAGGTTTATTGGACAGGTTGAGAGGCTCATCTGTACAGCAAACTTTAACAGGCTGTCTGGTTTTGTCTGGAGATGCCTGTTGCAGTTTGTCCTTGGGGGAATGTTGAGAAAGCTCTGCAAAATATGGATACATGGTAAGGGGGCCTCGGAGTAAAAAAACAAACAAAACAATACCACTGTCTTAGTGGTGGCCGATATACATTGGTACAAACAATTAACTGGTAGAAATGTATTAACAGGTAGAGATTTTGGACTATCATCTATGCGGTTACGAAAGCGTAACTTTTGAATGCGTATTTCAAAGCGGAAGAGAACTCATTTCAGTATATGCGTGCTGTCTGAGGCCCCGTTTACACCTGGTATTAAGATGCGTTTTGGTCAATTGGATCACAAATGGACGACGCTAAATACAGGTGTAAACTGAGTCTAAAACGTTTTTGACCACTTCCAGAGGGAGTCGAAAACACTGCTTTCGTAGTGTAGACGCTCATGTGGTCGAGTGCGTTTGAACAGCAACAAAAGACGCCTACTCTCCGTCTACTGACCTAATGAGTAAACATAATGTGAAGCACGCTAGACAGACAGGATTTAAACTTTGTCAGATAGAGACCTAAGTTTGGGTTGAAGAGGTAAAATGTACCAAGCACAATGTTCTCCCACCATACCTGATATCTGACACACACTCACAGTGTTTGGTGTGATCTTGTGGCTATCAGAGCAGAAAAGTAAATTCAAGTAACTTGCGTAAGCTTATTTCCTCCATTAGATCGAAAGATCTGAAAACAATTACCCACCCATAGACCATCCCCTCGAAGAAATCAGGACAGAAGTGGTTGAAAATGGACAAAAGAGACGGATTAAAACACCAGGTGTAAATGGGAATGTGTCTCCCTCGTCCACATGTGATCCGATAGACCAAAACGCATCTTAATACCAGGTGTAAACAGGGCCTGAAAGATGTTTCAGACGTTGTTCTACTTAATAATTTTAAGGCAACAGGTTTCCTCACTTTTTTTAAGTCAAGTAAACTGATCAATTTTACAGTGAAGCAAGCTTTTTTGTATTTTCATTCATTTAATTTGAACATTGTATTACAAAATATATTTTCGATTTACCGGGTTATTTGCACTTTCTCTTTTTTTATGACATTTTCTAAAACAAATTACTTTTGATGATCAGAACTGTTTTATGTACTTTATATCTTTATAAAATCTTGAGACCTAGTGCAAGGACTTATAGGGGGTAACAGATGGATTAAACACTGACCTGTTTGCATGGCTTGTGGATGCTCAGGATAAGCAGACAAGGGTTTCCCCTCTTGGCTCTGATCTGTGCTGCATCCAGCTGTTAACAACCGAGAATTTGGATTCACAGGACAAACAGGAACACTTCTGTTAGAGGAGACACAAGGACCTGCAAGACCATTTATCAAGTGCTGTTTACAGCTGTAATTGCAAAGCAAATTATAATTGAATTCATAACATTACAGGGTTGAGTCTGAAGCAAAAAGGCAAATATGAAAGTAAAATAAATGTGTAATATTGCTTGAATGGAGTTGTCAGATTAAGCCACACCTATTGGCAACAGCGCTATTTTTGCAACCAGGAAATTCCCTCCTGCATAAAGGAATGGGTGTAATTTAACTCTGTGTTTAACAAATGAAGTAGATCAGTGTGTTTCCAGTCAGAATCAATTATAAGGTACTTGCCAAAAAATAAAGAACTGAGTATGAGTATGCAGTATGCTTCCCTTTACAAGGACTCAGAAGCAAACTGGAGCAAAACCAGTGGCTCAGTTCCTTCAACAATGTATTTGCTACAAGCTTCGGCAAGCCGTTTCATTTATTCTCTGGCACTTGTTCAAGGAGGAAGTTAGACATTTATCAGTATGACTATAATAGAAGTAATTCAGAAGAACAGAACAAGGAAGGACGAAAGAAATTGTGACAGAAAGAAAGAAAGAAAGAAAGAAAGAAAGAAAGAAAGAAAGAAAGAAAGAAAGAAAGAAAGAAAGAAAGAAAGAAAGAAAGAAAGAAAGAAAGAAAGAAAGAAAGAAAGAAAGAAAGACAGAGAGATATATAGACAGACAGATATATAGACAGACAGATATATAGACAGATAGATAGACAAACATAGATAGATAGATAGATAGATAGATAGATAGATAGATAGATAGATAGATAGATAGATAGATAGATAGATAGATAGACAGAAGATAGATAAATATATAGACAGATAGACAGACAAACAGACAGATAGATAGATAGAGAGAGAGACAGACAGACAGACAGAAGATAGATAGATAGATGGATAGATAGATAGATAGATAGATAGATAGATAGATAGATAGATAGATAGATAGATAGATAGATAGATAGATAGATAGATAGATAGATAGATAGATGATGGATAGATAGATAGATAGATAGATAGATAGATAGATAGATAGATAGATAGATAGATAGATAGATAGATAGATAGATAGATAGAGAGACAGACAGACAGACAGACAGAAGATAGATAGATAGATAGATAGATAGATAGATAGATAGATAGATAGATAGATAGATAGATAGATAGATAGATAGATAGATAGATAGATAGATAGATAGATAGATAGATAGATAGATAGATAGATAGATAGATAGATAGATAGATAGATAGATAGATAGATAGATAGACATAAGATAGATAGACAGACAGACAGAAGATAGATAAATAGATAGACAGATAGATAGACAGACAAACAGACAGACAGATAGATAGATAGATAGATAGATAGATAGAGAGAGAGAGAGAGAGAGAGAGAGAGATAGATAGAGAGAGAGAGAGACAGACAGACAGAAGATAGATAGATAGATAGATAGATAGATAGATAGATAGATAGATAGATAGATAGATAGATAGATAGATAGATAGATAGATAGATAGATAGATAGATAGATGATAGATAGATAGATAGATAGATAGATAGATAGATAGATAGATAGATAGACAGACAGACAGAAGATAGATAGATAGATAGATAGATAGATAGATAGATAGATAGATAGATAGATAGATAGATAGATAGATAGATAGATAGATAGATAGATAGATAGATAGATAGATGATAGACAGACAGACAGACAGAAGATAGATAGATAGATATATAGATAGACAGATAGACAGACAAACAGACAGATAGATAGATAGATAGATAGATAGATAGATAGATAGATAGATAGATAGATAGATAGATAGATAGATATATAGATAGACAGACAGACAGACAGAAGATAGATAAATATATAGACAGATAGACAGACAAACAGACAGATAGAGAGAGAGAGAGAGAGACAGACAGACAGACAGACAGACAGACAGACAGAAGATAGATAGATAGATAGATAGATAGATAGATAGATAGATAGATAGATAGATAGATAGATAGATAGATAGATAGATAGATAGATAGATAGATAGATAGATAGACAGAAGATAGATAAATATATAGACAGATAGAGAGAGACAGACAGACAGACAGACAGACAGACAGATAGATAGATAGATAGATAGATAGATAGATAGATAGATAGATAGATAGATAGATAGATAGATAGATAGATAGATAGATAGATAGATAGATAGATCACCTGTCGTCCCATGCGTGTCAAGCGTCTGTTGTGACTGTGTGTTGGAGTTGGACAGTGGACTGAAGATTGCACATCTCCTTTGCTGCTTCACATGTTGAAGGAGTTCATACAGAACATCACCTGTTCACAGCAGTTATCATACACAGTGCACAGTTATTATAAAAAGTATGGACAAAACTTATAACTAATAGTTTAACTATCACACACCAGAGCTGGGACAGCGGAGGCGGAAGTCCTCTTTGGTGAGAAGACAAAGTGCCTTTCCATTCATCTCAAATCTTTGGTGGTCCGCACGTCGCAAGGAATATTCCCTCTGAGCCCAGCGCAGCCAGAGATTCACATCCTCCTTATCCCACAGAGAAGGATTGATCCCTGTACATTACAACCATAAAATACATTGAGTCATGATTTGTTTTTTTTATTATTCTGTGGGAAACATTAAGAGATTTTGTGCAAAATGCCCAATAATGAAAGCAGACAGTGTGAAGTGGCTCTGAAAAAACACTATATAAGCACTATAAAAAGTAGTTTGTTACCTTTTCATGTCTTATGAAGCCTTGCAATGTGTATGAGGAACAGAGCAAAATTTATATCATAAGTTGTTGAAAATCCATTCCGTTTGTCACACCTTGCCACTGTGTGTATATTCAAACCTAATGTGATGCATCTGGAGCCACAAGGTTTGAATATTTGCGAGTTTGGATGTGATTTGACAGTAAATTGAGTGAATCATTTCAGTCTAATATCTCACACAACTTTTGTATGGCTTTGAACTACAAGAAGACCTGTTTAAACCTGGTATTAAGATGCGTTTTGGTCTATCGGATCACATGTGGACGAGGGAGACACATTCCCGTTTACACCTGGTGTTTTAATCCGTCTCTTTTGTCCACTTTCAACCACTTCTGTCCTGATTTCTTCAAAGGGGAGGGTCTATGGGCGGGTACATGTATGGGCTTTTTCAGATCTTTTGATCTAATTGACGAAATAAGCTCGCACAATTTGCATATGAACACGACCAGAAGAAACAGCTTTAATTTCTGCTCTGACAGCCGCAAGATCACGCCGAACGCTGGGAGTGTGTGTTAGAAATCAGGAATGATGAGAGAACATTGTGCTTGGTACGTTTTTCATCTTCAAACCAAACTTAGGTCTCTAGCTGACAAAGTTTAAATCCCGTCTGGCTAGCCACATCCCGTAATATTTCCGCATTAGCTCAGTAGACGGAGAGTAGGCGTCTTTTGTGGCTGTTTGAACGCATTCAACCACATGAGCGTTTACACTAGGAAAGCAATCTGGTCGATTTTGCTTTGACTCCCTCTGGAAGTGGTCGAAAGTGTACAAGCTCAAAAAGGTTTAGACCCCATTTACACCTATATTTAGCGTTGTCCATTTGTGATCCGATAGACCAAAATGCATCTTAACACCAGGAATAAACAGGGCCTTAGATATAGACAAATATATGAAGACAACTGCTTTAAGGCAACTGTCATTGTGCTTTTTGACCTTTTGAAGCCAAGTGGCTACTGTGTGGAAAAGTGCAGCTTAGATGTTCTGCTAAACATTTATTGTGTTCTGTGGAAGAAACCATTAATTTATTAAACTTTTCCTTTAATGCACCTTAAACATGTTTAGTCTATGCGTTTAATGTAACAGCAGGGGAGTTTCTATGTGGGAACATACGTAGTCTTCCAGGTAGCTTGCACAGTTCATCAGGCATGGCCTCGATCATGGAGAGAGGGTTGGGCAGAACGGCCGCGCAAACTGAGGGTTCGTTCCCATTACAACTCTGCTGAAGCATGGAAGGGAAAGCAGAAAGAAACAATTACTTTAACAAAATATGAAAGGGGAGTCTTTATTTCAGCTGTTACTTTCCTCTTTTCAGTGATGTATAATAGCAAATGCATTCATATGAACGATTCAGAAACTAGACTAGATGTTGCTGAATGAAAACAAAATGAGAATACACAGCAAAAGTGAAAGTAAATTTGAGGCACAGTTTTTATTTTCAATTTTACACTCTCGCTTTATTTGTTAATAGCATAGATTTGCATCAAAAATCTGCATTAATATTGGACTTTCATATTATGGCATTTGGGATGGTTTGCAAAATAACAAAACAGCAAGTTGAATAGGCTATAACATTTGCCTAAAACATTTTCAATTTCAATTACTTTAGTAGGTCTACGTTCTTCACTAATAAAAACATTGATTTCTCATTTAAATTCATAAACAGTAGTAGCCTACAATGCACTTATATCCTGCTGTGAGTCTGCCGTAGCTCTTACCTTTATTAAAGGTGGCGGTGAGGAGACGTCACTCATGTTCTTCAACCTTCAAGACTTGACACACTCTTCTAATTTTGCGCAACAATATCAATAACCGATAAAAAATATCAATAACTGGTCGATATACACCAAAAAAAGCATTTGGAGTCGCGTGACGTCGTAGTCTCGCACAGCAGAGTTTGTCTTTTTTCTTATGCGGATCGCCTGCACAATATTAAGAATCCTTCCGGGAAATGAAAACGAAAGAGACCTAATAGAGCGGATCTGCCATGGGCTGTGTGTGCAGTGCACTTAAATCTCACAAACACTGAGGGAAAATATGCGTTGCGTATGACATCTGGTGTTTCCTGAAAGCCCAGAAAATTTGAAATGAAATGTGTGGGATGTGAAAAAGAGCTAAACTTGAAAACAACACTGCAAACTATATAACAACATGTAAGCTAGCTCTGAGTCTCTACATGGTTATGTTTAGTTTTCTACTTTTAGTTTTGTTTATCATTATGTTTATCCAATTCTGTCAGCAATTTTCTGTTGAGGTATTTTGGCGCCCATAGAAACGGGAGGGAAACGTTAACACGGACAAAAGAAGCCTTCTTCTTTTCCCCAAGTAAAAACACATTTTGTATAAATCTTAAACTTAAATGTAAACAAATGGCCTATTATTTTCTTCTACGAATCACATAAACTAAATGGTCCATTCCATTAATTGTTCTATTAAGATTGATACAAAATGTTGGTAACACTTTACAATAGCCTAAGGGTGCACTTATATTAATTCATGCTTTTATATATATATATATATATATATATATATATATATATATATATATATATATATATATATATATATATATATATATATATAGTCAAACATTTATATTTGCCTACAAAATATCTTTTGATCAATGTTTTGAAAGACAATGGGAAAGACCTTTTTTTTTCTTGTGTCCACATTTACATAACTTAATGTAGGGGTAACACTTTACAAAAAGGGTGCACTAATATGCATTAATTCATGCTTAACTAATGCACAGACAATAATGAGTTAATGCATTAGTAATGGTGAACTAACCCATTTATTAATGATTACTGCATCAGCAACTAATGAAGATTCGACATGATTAAGTAATCATTACATTGTTATTAGTTAAATGTGTCATAATGTATTAATTCCTTAATAACATATTTTATGAACTAATAATGTAAATTAATGTGTTAATTACCACAACGGGTCAAAGCCATGCATTTCAACTTCCAGTTGTCTGCTTTAATTAATCATTAGCTAATGATTTACAAAGGTGTCATTATGGTATGACTTTACTTGTTGGGGCACACGACTATTAACTAATTCAAAATTAATTCAAAACTCATAACCACAATTACATATTACTTAATCAATTAGTTAATAGTAAATGTGGACACAAGAAAAAAAAAAGGTCTTTCCCATTGTCTTTCAAAACATTGATCAAAAGATATTTTGTAGGCAAATATAAATGTTTGACTATATATATATATATATATACAGGAAAGGGTCTGAATACTTTGGACCATGTGATATTTCAGTTTTTCTTTTTTAATAATTCTGCAAAAATGTAAACAATTCTGAGTTTTTCTGTCAATATGGGGTGCTGTGTGTACATTAATGTATATATACACACCGTGGGTACAGAAAGTATTCAGACCCCCTTAAAGTTTTGCACTCTTTGTTATATTTGCTAAAATCATTTAAGTTCTTTTTTCCCCATTAATGTACACACAGCACCCCATATTGACAGAAAAACACAGAATTGTTTACATTTTTGCAGAATTATTAAAAAGGAAAACTGAAATATCACATGGTCCAAAGTATTCAGACCCTTTGCTGTGACACATATATATTTAACTCGGGTGCTATTCATTTCTTTTGATCATCCTTGAGATGGTTCTAACACCTTCATTTGAGTCCTGTGTTTGATTATACTGATTGGACTTGATTAGGAAAGCCACATACCTGTCTATATAAGACCTTACAGCTCACTGTGCATGTCAAAGAAAATGGGAATCATGAGGTCAAAGGAACTGCCTGAAGAGCTCAGAGACAGAATTGTAACTTGGTGAGGAGTTAAAGAAGAACCCAAAGATCACTGTGGCTGAGCTCCAGAGATACAGTCGGGAGATAGTTGTAGAAAGTCAACCATCACTGCAGCCCTCCACCAGTCGGGGCTTTATGGCAGAGTGGACCGACGGAAGCCTCTCCTCAGTGCAAGACACATAAAAGTCTGCATGGAGTTTGCTAAGATGGTGAGAAATAAGATTCTCTGATCTGATGAGACCAAGATAGAACTTTTTGGCCTTAAATCTAAGCGGTATGTGTGGAGAAAGCCAGGCACTGCTCATCACCTGAGTCCTGATGAAATACAGGAAGCAAATGCAAGTAAACTCATTTAATGGTAGAGGCAAACTCAAGGTAATCAAAGTCACTGAGACAGGAATGACAGGCGGCGCAGGGACTAAGATGGTCAGACGATGAGGTGAGATGAAGGTGCGCTGATGCAGGTGCAGAAGTGATCCAGACACAGAACAATCCACAGAGATCACTGAACAGGAACAGGATGCACAGGACTGGAACGCCGAACAGGAACAGGATGCACAGGACTGGAACACCGAACAGGAACAGGGAAACACACAGCACAGAGGACCTCAAACAACGATCTGACAAGGAAGATGAGAAACTGATGAGTCTTTATAGGTAAGGGTAATTAGTAGCAGCTGCGCTGTGATCAAGGTCAGCTGGATTGTTAATCAACCAATGAGGCTCGGAAACGCCCACTCACACACCCACATACACACAACAACACAGACACGAGACAAGCAGGAAACAATGCATTCATAAATCGTGACAGTACCCCTCCTCCTAGGAACGCCTCCTGGCGTTCCCAGACTCCCTTACCTGCCGATTGTAATCATCAATAAGGGAATGATCCAGTATGTTTCTAGCAGGTACCCAACTTCTCTCCTCCGGACCGTAACCGTCCCAGTCCAGCAAGTACTGGAACCCACGTCCCCTCTGCCTAGAGTCCAGAATGCGATTAATAACCAATAAATTTGGGAGCAAGTTTATTAGAGACGGAGCGGAGAGGAATGTTCTTGGTAGAAAGCCACACTTTTTGACCAACAACGTATACAGGAGGCTTAGACCAGTGGCTATCGGCCTTGGCCTTGGTGCGTTCCTCACCTGGATTAGAGTCTCACGGGCTCTAGTCCAAGTGCGGTGACACCTCTGGACAAAGGAGTGAGCGGAGGGGACCGCAACCTCGGATTCCAAACTATGAAAAATAGGTGGCTGGTATCCTACACTACACTCAAACGGAGAGAGGCCCGTGGATGACACTGGTAATGTATTGTGGGCGTACTCCAACATAGACAGTTGCTGGCTCCACGAGGAAGGATTCTTATAGACCAAACATCTCAATGCTCTCTCCAAATCTTGGTTGGCTCTCTCAGTTTGGCCATTGCTCTGGTGGTGAAACCCAGAGGACAGACTGACAGTCGCTCCCAGTAACTTACAAAATTCTTGCCAAAATTTGGACACAAATTGGGGTCCTCTGTTGGAAACCACGTCCGTTGGGAGGCCATGTAAGCGAAAGACGTGATTTACGACCATCAACGCTGTCTCCTTGGCTGACGGTAATTTGGGTAAGGGGATGAAATGAGTCGCCTTCGAGAACCGGTCCACCCCGGTTAAAACTACTGTGTAACCTTGAGAGGGCGGAAGGGCAGTGATAAAATCTAGCGCTAAATGGGACCAGGGTCTCGAAGGGACAGGCAGCGGTTGAAGTAACTCATCAGGGGGTCGATTGGAAGTCTTACCAGTGGCACAAACTGAGCAAGCCAAAACAAAACTTTGAACGTCTCGAGCCATAAGTGGCCACCAGAATCATTGATTGACCAAAAATGTTGTGCGTTAAACTCCTGGATGACAAGCCACATTGGAACAATGCCCCCACTGAATGACGTCGGACCTTATTCCTCCGGCACAAATAATTGATTTGGTGGGCAACCAGGCGGAGGCGTTACCCCATCTAAGGCCGTCTTGAACTTCGATTCAACCTCCCATGTGAGTGTGGAGATAACTAGGGTCTCCGGTAAAATGCACTCTGGAGTAGACGGGCGTTCGGAACGGTCAAAAATCCGCGATAAAGAATCGGGTTTGATGTTCTTGGAACCCGGGCTGTACGACAGAGTAAAATCAAAACGACCGAAAAAAAGTGCTCACCGAGCTTCCTGGAGTTCAATCTTTTAGCGGTTCTAATGTATTCCAGGTTCTTGTGATCCGTCCAGACGATAAAAGGTACCCCAAGCCTTCTAACCAGTGGCGCCATTCTTCCAATGCTAACTTGACTGCCTACAACTCTCTGTTACCAGTGTCATAATTACGTACGGCAGGGGATAAATGGTGGGAAAAAAAACGCGCAAGGATGCATCTTTACATCTGTGGGAGAACGTTGGGATAACACTGCACTTACCCCCACCTCTGATGCATCGACCTCCACCGCGAACTGACGTGATGAATCAGGGGCGATTAAAATGGGGGCTGAAACAAAGCAACCCTTCAGTTTGGCAAACACAACCTCGGCTGTGCCTGACCACCTGAACATAGTTCTGGGGGAGCTCAAGGCAATCAGAGGCGCGGCTAGTTGGCTGAAGTTGCGAATAAAACGCCGGTAGAAATTGGCAAAACCCAGAAACCTCTGTAGGGCCTTACGAGAATCTGGACTTGGCCAATCTACCACAGCCTTAACCTTCTAAGGATCCATACGCATTCCCTCAGTCGAAACAATGTACCCCAAGAAAGGAACAGACTGTGCATGAAAAACGCATTTCTCCGTCTTGACAAAAAGCCCATTCACTCTAGCAACCTCTGAAGCACTCGCCGTATGTGCTGCACATGAGAGAAGAGGAAAAAATCAATATGTCATCCAGGTAGACATATATGAACTGATCGACCATATCTCGCAGCACATCGTTGACGAGTGCCTGGAAGACCGCTGGGGAGTTGGACAGCCCGAACGGCATGAGCAAATTTTCAAAGTGCCCCCTGGGGATGTAAAAAGATTGACGCTCCCTGCAACCTCTCAAACGCTGAAGACATCAACAGTAAAGGATAAGTATTATTTAACGTGATGTTGTTCAGTCCCCGGGTAATCAATACAAGGTCGCAGATTCGTCCTTTTTCCCCACAAAAAAAGAACCCCAACCCCACTGGAGAAGAGGAATGGCGGATGAACCCTGTTGCCAGTGAATCAGAAATATATTTCTCCATAGCACGTTAGATAAATCCACTGCTTCCTCCTGAAAAACAGAGACAGAAACAGACGGACAAGCAGACGCAAGACAAGACTCATGACACTTATTGCTCCAAGCCAAAATGGACTTATGCCGCCAATCCACTCTCGGGTTGTGATGGACCAGCCAGGGGTGACCAAGAACAATGGGTGCAAGGGGAGAGTCCAAAATATGCATCCTTTCCTGTCATTCAGACCTGCAACACATTTCAAAAAAAGTTGGGACAGGAGAAATTTAGGGCTAGTAATTAGGTAAAATGGTTAAATAATGATGTGATTTGAAACAGGTGATGTCAATAGGTGATTGTAATTATGATTTGGTACAAAAGCAGCATCCAAGAAAGATCTAATCCTTTAGGAGCAAAGATGGGCCGAGGATTGGCAGTTTGCCAACAAATACGTGAGAAAATTATTGAAATGTTTAAAAACAATGTTCCTCAAAGAAAGATTTGGATATTTCACATTCAACAGTGCATAACATAATTAAAAGATTCAAGGAATCTGGAGGAATTTCAGTGCTCAAAAGACAAGGGCACAAGCCTAAGCTGAATAACCGTGATCTCTGATCCCTCAGGCGGCACTGCATCAAGAAATGTCATTCATCTATAAGCAATATCACTACTTTGGCAAACCTTTGTCAAGTACCACAATACGTACAGTCCCTGAGAAAAGTATTGTCGCTTGTGTCCAAATTGATCTGAAGTGCCGCTGAAATATATTTCTTATCAAGATTTTTTTACAAGAAATGCCTCATTTTAATCCCAACAGCTTTTGTAATAATGTTTCAGTGCAAAATGAAACTGTCAAAAAATATTCTAATATTCACAGCTTGGTAAAGCCCATTGAGTGAATTTTTGCAAAGACATAAGTGTTGTCGCCTTGTCATATGAGCTTCACCTGTGACTAATAATGGATCAATTAGGTCTCAGGTGTGTATAAAAAGAACCCCAGTACACTAAATCTTCACATCAACTGCAACAAGACCTCTGCAAACATGCCTAAGATTCACCCTGTGACTAAAGTTTTGATTATCTAGAGGCTGAAGACCAGATCCACTGCTGATGTGGCAGACACCTTCAAAGTGTCTCAGCGTCAAGTACAGAGGATAAAAAAAAGATTTGAAGATTTGCAAGACAACTGCTCGAGAGGACCGTTTGTTGGCTCGAAAATCCAAGGCCAGCTCATTTTCCACTGCAGCAGAGCTCCACGAGACCTGGTCAACTGAAGTCCCTGTGTCAACCAGAACAGTTTGTCGGATTCTGTCTCGAAATGGCCTCCATGGTCGAATCAGTGCCAAGAAGCCAGCTCTAAACAAAAGACAATTGAAAAACCGTGTGGCATTTGCCAAAGCCCACAGCCTGCTAAAAGGATGGATGTTGGAAAAGTGGCAGAAGGTGGATTTTTCAGATGAATCTTCTGTTGAATTACACCACAGTCGCTGCAAATATTGCAGGAGAATTACTGGAGCCCGCATGGATCCGAGATTCACCCAGAAAACAGTGAAGTTTGGTGTGGGAAAAATCATGGTCTAGGGTTACATCCAGTATGGGTGTGTGCGAGAGATCTGCAGGGTGGAAGGCAACTTCAATAGTCTAAAATACCAAGAAATCTTAGCTACCTCTTATATTCCCAACCATAAAAGAGGACAAATTCTGCAGCAGAATGGTGCTCCATCGCATTCTTCCATCTCCACATCAAAGTTCCTCAAGGCGAAGAAGATCAAGATGCTCCACGATTGGCCAGCCCAGTCACCAAACATGAACATCATTGAGTATATGTGGGGTAGGATGAAAGAGAAAGCATGGAAGACAAAACCAAAGAATATTGATGAACTCTGGGAGGCATGCAAGACTTTCTTTGCTATTCCTGATGACTGCATCAATAAATTGTATGAGTCCTTGACAAACCGCATGGATGCAGTCCTTCAAGCTCATGGAAGTCATACAAGATATTAAATTTGGATCTCACAGCACCACAACTTAATTTGCTGACATATTTTTGTATTTGCAGTAAATTTGTTCAATTTCTGTACAGGCGACAAAACTTTTGTCTTGCCAAAATTTGACCTTTCTGTCTTGATTAAATTATAAATGATTTTTCAGTGAAACTAATTGATTTCAGTGCATTAAACATCATTTGGGAGGGTTAAAGCTTTTCATATGAGCTATTTCTAACACCAATTGATTAATTAAAAATCAGGTTAATAGCAGGTGTTTCATCAAAATAGATAAGCGACACGACTTTTGTCAGCGACTGTAGTTACATGCACAAATGCCAGTTAAAACTGTACTGTGCCAAAAGGAAGCCCTATGTTAACAGTGTCCAGAAGCGCCATCGACTTCTCTGGGCTTGGAGGCATCTGGGATGGACAATCACACAGTAGAAACGTGTACTGTGGTCAGATGAATCAGTATTTCAGTTATTTTTTGGGAGGAATGGATGCTGTGTGCTCCGGATCAAAGAAGAAAAGGATCATCCAGACTGTTACCAGCAACAAGTCCAAAAGCCAGGGTCTGTCATGGTATGGGGTTGTGTCAGTGCCCTTGGCAAAGGTAACTTGCACTTCTGTGAAGGCACCATTAATGCTGAAAAGTACATAGAGATTTTGGAGCATAATATGCTGCCTTCAAGAAGACATCTTTTCCAGGGACGTCCATGCATATTTCAACAAGATAATGCAAAACCAGATTCTGCACACATTACAAAGTCCTGGCTGCGGAGGAAGAGGGTAGGCAGTGGCGATTTCTTTAAGACTGCAAGGGAAGCTCGGCTTCCCTTATAATGTAACAAAATGAATGGTCAAATTATTGTCTAATGTATTAACATTTTATTGACTAAAAATGCTTTAGAAAACGTTCATCTCAAAGACGAGTTCGTTCAGAATCAGTTACATATAGCAGGTCGGCTGACTCGATTTCCTTCTCATACATTCCCGCAGCGTCACAGTGCATTTCCCTATTGAAGCCCAGCGTCCATTGACTTCAATGGGGCTGCTTTGATCATTTTTTTTCAGCGCTTCGAAACTAGACGGTCATTGGATAAACACTGCGATTATGTCCCGCCCACGGACGCTCAGCGTCTCTGCGTGTGAATGGGGAGTGGGCTGGCCCGGACTCCGAGCTCCTGCGTGATGATTGGCGGGTCTGTCGAAAGACTGCATCTCCTTTTGACTGACAGCGATTCTGAACTATAAGGAATCACTGAAGCTATTCGCGCTCAGTCCCATCGCGGATTTCTTAAGTTCAGTCGAAATAAAAACTGCTGCAACCTATTTCTTTGATATTTGCTTGGAGAAATTGCTTGATTTTCATCATACATTTCACACAATTATACACCACATTCCTTGTTTCAGTTTTACAGAGTTTAATTTTTTTTTTTTAGATCGTTCATTCATTCATTTCTTCATTCATTCATTCATTCATTCATTCAGTCATTCATTCATTCATTCATATAACGTTAGTAGGCTAGGCTAGCGTCGTGGGTGAAACTGCGCACGATGGCAGACGGTGATAATATTGTCGACCTGATTTTGGCGAAGCAATTTGAAAGTGTTCCTTACGAGGAAAAACTTAGAATTAAACAGCAGGGCAGATCAACACCTAAGATTGATTTAGTGCAAAAGATAGGGAAAAATAACAGGTCTTTTCAGCTCTCCTGGTATGACAAAGTTAGCTGGCTGACTGGAAATGCTGTGACAAATAAAATGTACTGCTGGCCATGCCTCTTGATGAAACCATCTCACGGATGTGTGGTTTGGTCAAAGGTGGGGTTGGAGATCTGTCTAACTTTGACAGGGCATATAAAAGACATGAAAAGAGCAATGAACATGTGAGTGCATGTGCAAGATTAAGTTGCATGGGCAGGATCAGGGTTCAGCATGCAATAAATGAAGGTGCTGCATTCAAGTGGCTAAACATAATAAATAGTCAAACAAAACAGGGCCTTCCTAAACCGCCTTATTGATGTGACATCCTTGCTTGGCCGGCAGGAGCTGTCATTTAGGGGACATGATGAAAGTAGTGAATCATCCAACAAGGGAATTACAGGGAGTTCACAGAAACATTAGCTAAATATGACTCTGTCCTGTCCACACAATTCGAGTCCTCAACTGTGTTTTCTGGTATGTCCCATACTATTCAAAATGATTTGATCTCTGCTCTGGCAGCCACCGTTTCTGATCAGATCAGAGATGAAATTCAGGATGCTCCCTTTTTTGGATGGCAGGTGGATGAAACAACTGATATATCCTGCGGTGCCCAACTCTCTGTCATTGTTCGCTATGTGGATAGTGCAGGTAAAATTCAGGAGGGGGTGCCCAGTCCGTTTTTGAAATATTAAATGAGAACATGCAGAACATGAGAACATGCAGGGCTACAATTTTGAGGACAAGCTTGTGGCACAGACCTATGATGGGGCTGCTGTCATGGCTTCAGATCTCAGTGGTCTGCAGGCCAAAGTGAAAGCAATAGCCCCCTGTGCAATGTTTGTGCATTGCTATGCACACCGACTGAATCTGGTGCTGTCACAGGGGGCTAAATGCTTGCCTGAGTGCAGAATTTTTTTTGCATCACTCTCTGGATTTGCCACATTTTTTTTTCAAAATCCACAAAGAGGACATCTTTTCTGGAGTCTGCAGGCTGTTCAAGGTTGCCCATAAACGCTCCTACTCGATGGAATTTCACATCACGGATAGTGAGCACTGTGGCAAACAATTATGATGGCCTCCTGCAGACATTTGAGAACATCATTGCAGATACAACAATGGATAATGATACACTGGATTGTGCCAAAGGCTTTGTGAGGAAACTGGAGGATTTTGAGTTTGTGTTCATGTTGTACACATATGAACAAATCTTCTCTGAGACTGATGTGGTCTTTGATATTGTCCAGCAGAGGGCGATGGATCTTCTTTACTGCAAGAACAGAATTTAATCTCTTCTTGCATTTGTCAAAGAGAAGAGGTCAGAGGGGGCTTTCCAAGCCATTTATGCCAAAAGAGCAGATCTCACATCAGACCCACGAGATGAGCCCATGAGAAAGCGCCTGACCCAATTGCAGGATCCCCAAGTGCGATACAGAAATCTGTACATGGCCATCCTTGATAACATCTTGGAGCAGATTCCTCTACGTTTTTCAAATTTGGAAAGCATGCTCTTCTTAGAATTAGTCAATCCAGGGAAATTTGATGACATGAGGAGGAGGCCTTCCAAAGTGTCCTGAAAAGTTATGGCCATCACTTTGATTCAGGAAGACTGAGGTCAGAACTTCAAGTCCTGTATTCAGATCAGGACTTGCAGGGTAACAGGGGAAAGCTGTGTGATTACTTGGTGTTCCTTAAAGACATGGAGTTGGACAGTGCAATGCCTCAGCTTTACAAACTGTACTCATTAGTGGCAACAATTGGAGCTACATCTGCAGGTGTAGAAAGGAGCTTCTCCTGTTTAAAGCGACTCAAGTCCTACACCCGAAACACAATGTACCAAGGCCGTTTAAGCAGCCTAGCTCTGCTGGCCATTGAGAGGACACTGGTCAAGTCACTTGAAAAGACTCCTAGTTGTTACGACAGGGTCACAGACCATTTTCTTGAAAAGGAACGTAGGGCAGAATTTACTTTTAAATAAATAGACAATTTTATAATGTAGGCCGAAAATGAGCTTCCCCTCTCTGACAGACCAGTAGCCGCCACTGGGGTACGGGTACGGGTACTTGAATGGCCTGCCTGCAGTCCCGACCTGTCCAATAGAGAATGTGTGGCGCATTTTGAAGCGCAAAATGCGACAACGAAGACCCTGTACTGTTGCCCACCTTAAGACTTGTTTGCAGGAAGAATGGGACAAAATTACACCTGAAACACTTCATCACTTGGTGTCTTCAGTCCCTAAACGTCTTTTAAGTGTTGTGAAAAGGAATGGCAACATTACAAAGTGGTAAATGCTTTACTGTCCCAACTTTTTTTAAAATGTGTTGCAGGTCTAAATGACAAGAAAGGATACATATTTACAAATGACATGATGTTGACCAGACAAAACATGAAATATTTTTTGTTCATATTGTCTGCAATGATATACAAGTCACAAGTCAAAGTAAATTTAGAAATCACTCATTTTTTCTTTTTTTTTTGCGTTTTCCATACTGTCCCAACTTTTTCTGATTTGGGGTTGTAAGTGACCATTACAAAATAGCCTTCTAAAAAATATGAATTAAATAACAATAATGGTGAAAATAATTGGTCAATATAGCATAGGGTTTGTCTAGTGATGTTAGTTAAAATGGAGGAGGTAAGTTTGAAGTTCATAGCCTGAAGTTACATACTTCTCTGAGTTTAAGTTATTAAAACAACACTGTCCACCAAAAATCACTAGCAGACAAATCTCTGTATGATTGCGCTGCATCAAGCGCCGCTGAAGGCCGTCTCAATTTGAAGAATCCTTGAAAGGCAGCCTTCATTTTGCAGTCTACATTCAGCTCATTTTGAAGGATGCTTTTAGTGTATCCTTCGTGTGCTCAAATCACCCACAATCCGTTGCACATATTCACGAAAAAGAACTGACAGAAAACAAGTTAGCACTGCGCTTGTCTGAATTCATTATGAAATGTAAGACAAAAATCCTGTAGATGAAGACATACATATCTGGCGGAAGCTATATATTTGACTTTATAACGTGTTAAATATGGATATTTTTCTTACACAAACGCATTGCTTAGCTTCAGAAGGGCTTTATTAACCCGTGGAGCCGTGTGGAGCACTTATGCTGGATGCACTTTTTTGAGTTTCAAACTCAATGGACCCCGTCACTGCCATTATAAAGCTTGGAAGCGTCTGGATATTTATGAATATAACTCCGATTGTGTTAATCATAATAAAGTCATATACACCTATGATGGCTTGAGAGTGAGTAAATCATGGCCCAATTTTCATTTTAAAGTGAGCTAATCCTTTAACACTAAACTGCCAATAATGTAAGCCACAGGGAGACCATGCACACACGGTTGTCATTCACTGTATTTTATTAATTGCAGTTAATATAAAGATTTTTAATACAAAGTATTTTTCCAAAATTAAGTTTAAATAGTGTTTTCGTGGCCTGACTGCAGGAACATGTGTGCCATAGTCATGCACACTAGACCATCTCATGGGAACTCTATAATCAGCCGGAGGACTGAAGGACACATTCTCACTATACAGCCTTCCATTTGAGAAACACATGCATACTCAGAAGTACTAAAAAATCTGTGAAAACATGTTCAATTGTGAGACATAGTTTGCCACAGAACAATGACACAGTTTAATTTTTCACATTTTTAATTATCAGCATAATTTGAGTGGGTTTTAATTCTTTTTATGTATAGTATGCGTCTCATGCTCTCAAGCTGCATGAACTCCACAAGTTCAAAATGAACCATATCAGCATGATTTGAGAATGAAATGAGATTATTTTCATTGTTTTCTGTTTCTCCAGGTGGAATTATGGTTACAACTCTTAGACTAGACAGTGTTATCAAAGCAGCTTTTAAGTTCTCACTGGAGACATCCTGAGGTCAATATGGAAGCATTTTTGAGATGAGAAACTTTTATTTGCATTGCATTTCAAGATATTTTTGTAACTGCTGTGCTGATATGATATCTGCCCTTCCACACTTTCTCAGGATTGTGTTTAAATTAAAATAAATCCAACAGGAGTACATATTTCCAATTGTTAACATTATTCATGAATAGGCTATATCTGAGGTGAGCTTATCAACATTTCAATAAAAGGTGCAAAACATTTCACCTTTCACATCATTAGGACTGTTTGACAGAACATTTTACTTGAGGATTGATTCAGTTGGAGCAACAACAAAAAAATACAATAATCAAACTATGACAAGTGAATATTGTTTATGTTTTACGGTCTATGAAGTGAAAACACGAGAAACTACAATACCCACAATGCACCTGTAAATAAAACCGCGCGTCGGTCGCACAAATGACGTATGAACATTGAGCGGGCAGAATCAAAAACCACACTCGGGGGCTTTTTACTGTTGTTGTTCAGTCAACAAGCAAAACTCGGCAGTAACAGCACTAGTAAGTCAAGTTATCGAGATCATTTTGTCATATAATGGAAATACTTTGCTTTATATTGACGTTTTATATGTAACATCTTGATTCAAATTTTCGCAGTTTTCATAGATTGACATTGGGCTGCTCTTTAGGGGAAATATATGTGCTATTATTAATGTGTATTGTGTTAAAAATATTGCTCGCTCAATAACCGCGTCGTGTTCATCCAGACCCTCGTCATGCAGAGGATCAGTCGTCTGAAGCGGGAGATGCAGCTTCTCAGTGCTGAACCTCCTCCGGGAGTCTCGTGCTGGCAGACTGAGGGACGGGTGGATGAACTGCAAGCCCGTCAGTCTGCCTCCATATAATATGCAATATCAAAGTAACAGTTACATTTTCTTACGGTATCCTCACCCCTGCATTACTCCTGTGTTTGATACAGAGATTGTTGGTGGTGCAAACACTCCCTATGAAGGAGGCGTGTTCACACTGGAAGTCAACATACCTGAGAGGTGAGACTATTGTAACTTGTTACACACTTGGGATCCTGATGGTCAGCACTGACTGAAGGCAACCCTGGACGACAAGGGTACATTTTTTTGAAATTGAGATGTATTATCAGAAAGCTGAATAAGCTTTCCGTTGGCGTATGGTTTGTTAGGATTTTTCATGAAAGAAAAATCTATAATTTTGACCCATACAATGTATTGTTGGCTATTGCCAGAAATATACCGTGCAACGTATACGACTAATGACTGGTTTTGTGGTCCAGGGTCATGTGTAAAAATGTTTTAATATTTTAGTTCAATGCAAATTTGTTCTGTATTTTTTTATATTTTGAGAGGCTTTCATAATAGTAAACAGTGTTCACCTCTAAAATATGCACAATTGAAAATAATAAAAATGCAGTAAGTTTAAAATAGAGTAAATATATTTAAAATAGATTAGATGATCTTTTTTAGTGGAAAAGCAGATTAGTGGCATCTGTTGGAAAAGAGGTTTAACAGCTAATATATCTCAGGGGTGTCCAAACTCAGTCCGAGACGGCCACTGTCCTGCAGAGTTTAACTCCAACTTGCCTCAACACACCTAGTATGCCTAGTAAGGCCATGGTTAGCTGGTTCAGGTGTGTTTAATTGTAGTTGGAGCTGAACTACATAAGACAATGGCCCTCCACGAGCAAGGTTGGACACCCCTGATATATATAGTGATGAGCAAAAACATTATGATCTCCTAACACGGCCACATATGAAGGTCTGGGTAGATTAGATGGTAAGCACACAATCAGTACTCGTAATCAACCTGTAACTTGTTATGGTAAGGCGACTGGGTCAGAGTATCTCTGAAATGTCAAGGCTTGTGGGTTGCTTCTGGTCAGCAGTGGTGAACATTTAGCAAGACTAGCAAACCGGCGACAGGGATTTGGGCGCCCGAGGCTCATTGACGCACGAGGGCAATGAAGGTCTACTGTGGCACAAGTCAAACACATTTTTAATGATGGTTTTGGAATGTGTCACAACACACAGTGCATCACTGTTCTGTATATGGGGCTGCATATAGCAGACCAATCAGATTGTCGATGATAACGCCTGTCCATCTTCGAAAGTGCCTACAATGGGCACGTGAGTCAGAAACTGGACCACGGAGCAGGTCACCTAGTTCGATGATTCCCGTTTTCTTTTACATCATGTGGATGGCAGTGTACGCGTGCGCCGTTTACCTGGGGAACGCATGGCACCAGGATTACTGTGGGATGACAGGCTGGTGGAGGGAGTGTGATAGGGCTGTAGCTATCGATTCTTTTAGTAATCGATTATTCTACCGATTATTCCATCGATTAATCGAGTAATCGGATAATAATTACTTTTTTCTTTATTAAAGAGCAATACTAAATATATAAGAGAAAATAAGACAGGTAAAATTAGCACTATATTATATTATGTTATATTAGCACTTAAAATTAACATCTAATTTGTTTTCTTTTTAGAAAAAAAAGTTTTATTGCTGAAATTGCATACATTAATAACTGAAAATAACCCATTTTAATGCATTCAATTGCCACATTATAAAAATCTATTTCAAATTACTTTAAAAAGGAAAACATAGTTCAGTCTAAAACTAAACCTACAACCAATAAACCAAAATAATATTAATATAAATAGCAATAATGCCTAAACATTGCATGTATGTTGTGGAACTTAACTTTAAAGTTTCAGCTTCAGTTCAGGCATGACATAAGCCTTCACTGTCTTCTGAAGGCTGTGTGGCTTTTGTAAGAAGCAAACAATATTGGACCAGAAGGAAACTAGAGTAGAGATGGTCATACTAGAGATGCGCGGATCAGCTCTAACGTCTCCGAATCCACTGTTAAAAACAAACCATCCATCCTTACCCGATCGTCACAAATTCAAATCCTCAGTCTAAGCGCGATGCTATCGTCACATATTAGCTACACTGAAGTATGTTGCTTTAAAACAAATCTTCTTTGGCGAAATTACACGTTTTAAATCACCTAAACAGGTTGACAACCTCTACATCACATGGAGGAGTAACTGCTGGAACATGAGCAAATGCGAGAGATGAGTTTGTATTTAATTCAAATAAAGTAGCCTACATCGTACATACAGATTTACATTTTGAGCTAATCATATTCATCATTGTAACACAGCTTGTTTAATTAAGTTAGTAGCTATAAATATTGCTCGTATCTCCTCAGGTGCCGCGCAAACTGCCGCAAATGAAACCTAAATGTTCAGTGTCGTATCCTGAAGCTCAACACAAAGTTGTGTTCATTTAAAAATAGCGAGACTAAATGATATTAGCAGTGCTGATGCCAATCTCTCTCGCATTGCGGTCTTTGATCTCGACATGAGCTGAAAAAGAATGTTAAAGAGCGACACATTAATTGCGTTTTACCGTGAAATGAGTTAAAATCAACACATTAATGCTTTCTCTCATCCACCCGCAATTTTTGGGATGTTTACCCACCTGAACCGCGGATTTAACCGCAATCCGCTCATACTCCGAGTCCTTACACCAAAGAAATGTATTTCTGCAATATCCGTGTGTAGTTAAATAAACTGAACGGCGTCAGATGATTTTGCCTCGAGGATTTTTTCTATTCGAGTAACTCGAGTTACTCGAGGAATAGTTTCAGCCCTAGAGTGTGATGCTCTGGGCAACATTTTGCTGGGAAACCCTGGGTCTGGCATTTCACGTGGACGTCAATTTGACGTGCCACCTACCTAAACATTGCGGGTGCATACCTTCAAGAGAACAGACAATAGTGTTCTCTGGTGTAAGTGGCCTCTTTCAGCAGGATAAAGCACACTGCACACATTGTTCAGGAAAGGTTTGAGGAACATGATGAAGAGTTGAAGGTGTTGACTTGGCCTCCAAATTCCCCAGTGGCCTGTTGCACAAAGCTGGTTTCAGTTGCTACCCAGGAAAGTTTGAGATTAGTTTGAGTAAACTCTGGTGGGCTCAAGAAAGTGGATTGGTTTTTAGCAGTCTTAATCACCATGGTAACTTACACTACACAGCTAACCTGCTCTGGAGCAAGTTTTATTCTTAGAGATCACAAACTCAAACTGGACCAATCAGCTGCAAGTAAAACTCACACCACCTGTATCTCTCAAATTAAAGTAGTTTATAGTGAAAAAACTTTAGAGACAAAATTGCTCATCTTTTGGTGCAAATTATTTATTATATTTATTATATATGAATTATAATTACTTTTAATTCACATAATATATTCATATAATTATATTATATTGACAAGTAGTCAAATATTAATATAAATATAAAACATGCATTCAAAATTCTTTTAAACAACGTGTATTTATTTGAGCTCTTTTGAACCTATAATTATTAGGCATATTTCTTTGATTCACATCATGCATTGATATAGTCAGATATTCTTTCAGCTGCCTTCTTAAATTGACGCTGCGGCATAAGTGTTTATTCCTGCTTTAAACATATTTAATTTCATGATAATTTTCAGAACGATCTCTCAATCTTCAGAAGAGAAGTGAATCGAACACACACTGTGATTGGCTGTTTGCCGCACGTGTCACACTTTCAGGTGCACGCTTCAGTGTTAATTGCAAACTCTAAATTAAACCTGAGTTGACAGAGAAAGTTTATACCAAGCTTTGAGAAACCGTTGAACTTGATCTAAACCAGGTTGGATTTATCTGGATTTGTCAACTCTAAACCTACTCTGAACTCAGAGTTTGTTCAGCTAGCTTCATGCAACAGGCCTCTGATCTCAAACTAAATTGAACATCTGTGGGATGTGCTGGACCAACAAGTTTGATCCACAGTGGTTCCACCTCGCAACCTAGGAATCTGCTGCTAATATCTTGGTGTCAGATACCACAGCACACCTTCAGGGGTCTCGTAGAGTTAATGCTTCTGCAGGTCGGTGCTGTTTTTGCAGCATGCGGAGGACCAACAGCATGTTAAGCCAGTTTTGTTTTTTCGCTTCTCTATACTGTAGATAGATGGTTGTGAAATCTCTAGTTGCTGGGAACAGTGTTTGTTTTCAGACAGAATTATTTACTTTTATTAGGTTCTGTGTTTGGATGCAATTTTTGAGAATAAGGGTGCGTTCACACTTGTAGTTTGGTTCGTTTGGTCTGGACCAAAAACAAAAAAACATTTAGTCCTGGTCCACTTAGCGTTCACACTGGCGTTTTTAACAGTTACCGAGCCAAAGCATAGGATACGGTCACAACCTGATTGGTCGGCTTTTATGACGTCTATTACGCGACGGAGCTTGCTTACCGCACATTCAAAGCAATGCTGTGTGCTGGATTAAAGGCCATAATTTTATGCGTGTACATATGGTTTTATTTTTACCAGCGGAGAACTCACGAAGAGCTCGTAAAATGTTCAAATCATTTAAAACAGCAAGAGGATTTCCTCCGTTGTTTGCAGAAACGAAGATCTTCTGCAAAGAAACAGGCAGTTCCGTCGTCTGTACCGACTAATGGGCAACACAGGTCCTTTGATGAGAAGAACCAGGAACACCGATCTTTCTGCGTCTTCAGATCAGCTGACTTGTAGCGCCGCATCTTGTGATATCACGTCCTGTTTTTGGTTCATTTACATGTCTTTGGTCCGCGTTGCGTTCATATATCAATCGAACCGCACCAGTGTTCGTTTGGAAGCCCCATCTTTTTCGCGGTCTCGTCCGCTTGTTGCGCACCAGGGTTCGGATGTCAGCGTTCACATATGTTCAAATGAACCGCACTAACCGAGCAATCGCACCAGGGTTCGTTTTAATCGAACCAAACATGACAAGTGGGAACGCACCCTTAGTCAAAAATGTTCCTACCATTTCGATTAAGTAAACAATTTTAAAAGAATTTTTCTTTTTCGGTTTGAAATGATTGAAGTTTAGTGTAGTTTTATTAAAGTTAAACGTGTTTAACACTTTTCTCATGTTTGAAGGTACCCGTTTGAGCCTCCGAAGATGCGTTTCCAGACACCCATCTATCACCCCAACATTGATAATGCAGGACGTATTTGTCTTGATGCTCTGAAATTGCCACCAAAGGTAAAGACTGACAAAAGAATTGAATCCAAACCTTTAATATAATTCTAACGTGAATTATGTTTTGCTAAACACAATTTTTGTATGAAACTTGTACGGATATTAACACTGACGGTATTACTTTTTTATGCGTATTTGTTGCTATTGTAAACTGTCACATGTTGGTATTCATGCATTTTCTTTCAAAGGGAGCTTGGAGGCCCTCGCTCAACATTTCAACAGTGCTCACTTCCATACAGTTACTGATGGCCGAACCGAACCCCGACGACCCACTCATGGCTGATATAGTGAGTTGACCTACTGTATGTTCCCTCAGTTTTAAAGGTCAAGTCAAGTGTATATCTTATGGAATTGGAATCTTTTTGTTTGAACAGCGTGACATAACATTGACCGAACCAGTGCATTAAGTTTGGGATTGATGTGCTGCTTTCATTATTTCATGAGGTGTTCTGACGGTCACTGCTCTAACATTCCTCCTACAAATTAATGCTGTGTCTTACTTTCCAGTCCTCAGAATTTAAATACAACAAACCACTATATCTAGAGAAGGCAAAGAAATGGACGACTGAACATGCAATCCAGAAGAACAAGGTATGATTTGTGCTCTAAACTCTGGCGAAGCCTGAGCTCAACACACTGTTATTACTCACATGAGCCACTGGGAGGAGCCATTGTTATTTTATTCACTCTGATTTCCCTTCTCTCTTGTGTTTAAAGGGTTGTGTGGAGACAGAAGGAAAGACTTCTACTGAGAATAAAAATAAGAAAGCTGCACACAAGAGAGAAGCACTTAGTGCACAGGAGAATTTAGAGCATACCAAGAAAGTATGCATGTAGTAGGTTTATATTTTACAAATAACTGATTTATTATTTTAAGTTATCGGTTATTATACGAATATTTTCTTTGTGGTATTATTTTTTGTTTACTTTACTTGTTGATGATGTGAATGTAATAAAATATATTTCAATTTACACTAAATGTGCATCTTCCTGAATTGTTCATTAATTAATCCTCAATACATTTATAGCATCTGTTCTGTTGTATGAAGAGCCTAAAATGTATAAAACGATATCTTAATACACATTTATTATACTTTACAATCTATAAAAGATACAGACAAAGCTATATTGCAACCTGTTTAAATCACTCATGGTTCTGTTTATATCTTCAGTTTTTAGTACTGTTCAGTATATTAAACTTTTTGCACTTCTGATGATGAACAAGTGAACAATAATTTTTTTTTTTTTTTGACAATATAAATATTTAAAAACTTGAGGTTTAAATGCAACCATGTTTTAATTAGTATGTTAATATATGACATATCAGAGTGAAATGGCTTTTAAAACAAAAACAAAAAATGGATAGCGTGACTTTATTTTTGACTATGGGGAATTGATTGGATGCTTGTGGTTTGCTATTGGTGGATCCATGTAAGTGACAGATTGCCCACCTGAGAAAAGAGGAGATGTACCTGGGAAAGTTATTTTGATTAAAGATTATGAGGGCATATAAATAAAATGTGCACGGATTAATAATTTATATTAAACTGCAATATTCCATAAACATTGATTTCATTGTGACTTTAATGGTTATAGATGTTAGGGACTCCCTGCTCTACTACAACCATCAGAATGTAAAATATAATTCTAATAGATTTTTAGAAATAATTACTGTTCCGGGTATATGGGTTAAGGAAATAACGTTTAGAAGACGTCTCATTACTGTTTTTGTTATAACTATAAATGTATTGACGCTTTGTTTGCGCAGTCGGTGGAATTTTCACATGGTCCCTTATTTACTGCAGGCAACAGCGAGTCGGAGCAGCAGACATACAGTAATGTTACTTTTTTTATCAACACCCGTTGACTTGATTAAATTAGTTATTAACTATATTTGTAGTAGGTTATAGTTAACATCGTCAACGTAGTTGTGCTATCAGTCTACTATATCTTGTAAGACTGTCGCTCTCGCAGAAAATTAATATCGAAACTAAACTTTACCAAGCCTTTAACCCTGAAACCATTTAAACATGCATTTGTCTGTGCCTGTTTGTGTTTACATCAGACTAGAACGCAACGCAGAGAATGGACATTGCCTTCTCGTTTCATAGTCCAGCACATGGACAAAAATATACATTAGCCTATGATGTCCAAAAAATCGGACCCACTATATTAGGTGTCCTTAACTACTATGTACTAACATTTTAATTAATAATTTGATACATTGCACTTATTGTGTACATACATGTTTTTACATTGTACTTACATTTAAAAAAATACCTGCATGTAATTACATCTGTTATTAATTTCTGTAGTTACATTTGTAATTACACAGTTGACACTTCCCTTACACCTAACCCTAGCCTTAAACGTACCCATCCCACCACACCTGTCCCTAACCCTACCCGTATCCCACCTCAATATCAGCAAAGGTGTTTTGCAACACAATATGAACACAGTAAGTACATTGTACTTTTTTTTTATGTAAGTACATAGTAGTTAAGGCCACCTAATATAAAGTGGGGCCAAAAAATCTATTGCAGTAGTACTTTGAGTGAGTTTAATTTACCGACATAGATCTCGTTTAGTGTGATTAGTTTCACCCTACTAAATACAATATGTTGTTAGTGAATAAATACATAGATCCACTGTTTGCATAGGTGAGGTCAAAGTCTGGCGTTTTGTTAAGTGTGCCAGAGGTTCTGGGGAAAATCAGGTCAAGCTCGGGCAAATAAATGTAATAATTTATTGTACAAAATCAATGAAATGGTACCTTGTTAGGGACAAAAACCAGCAGTTTAAAATACTTTTCTAATTTAATTCTAATTTATGGGCATTGTGAACATGCATCACACTGCATCCGCTGGTATGCCGCCTTCCCATAGTGCATCCTGGTGCCATGTGTTCCCCAGGTAAGCGATGCACACGCTCCTGGCCATCCTCGTAATGTAAAAGAAAACGTGATTCATCAGACCAGGCCACCTTCTTCCATTTATCTGTGGACCAGTTCTGATGCTCACGTGCCCGCTGTTGGCGCTTTTTGGCGGTGGACAGGGATCAGCACCGGCACCCTGACTGGCCCGATAAGCAACAAACTGTGATGCACTGTGTATTCTGACACCTTTCTATCAGAACCAGCATTAACTTCTTGAGCCATTTGAGCTACAGTAACTCGTCTGTTTGATCGGACCACACGGGCCAGCCTTCGCTCCCCACGTGCATCAATGAGCCTTGGCCGCCCAAAATATTTTTTTAAATGTTCCGTTTTTTTTAAAATACAAATGCCTAAAATGTGTTTTCATTCACTTTTTAAAGTAGCCTATATACTACATTACTGGTATTCCAGTACATTTTCATTGTCTGAATTATTAGTATTTATTTTGTGCGCTATTGTTATGAATTTTTTTATTAATTTGTTTAATTTTATAATGTTGTATTCAATTCTGCTTTGGACATAACGAATATTTACATGTAAAATAAGTAATTGTTTTGTTTTGTGTGCCTAGAAATGCTATCTAATAAAGTGGGCAAACAGCTGGGTCACCCCACATATTCTTTAACTGGATGGTTGGTGAGCAAGTTCTTTAAATGGCACAATCAGATTTTGGAGGAGAATGCAGTGAAATTGTGCAACATACAACCCAATGACACAGTGCTGGAGCTGGGTCACGGGCCGGGCTTCGGTCTGCAGGCGGCCTCGCAGTTCCTCACGGGCCCGAGAGGGAAACTACTCGGTGTGGACTACTCACAATACATGCATCAGATGGCCAGCAAGCGCATCAAGGAGCAGATCTCCAGAGAAAAGGCTGTGTTGTATTGCAGTGATTTGGTGGCAATGCCAATAGAGGAAAACACAGTCGACAAGGTGCTTCACTGTAACTGCTATTACTTCTGGCCGGATCTGAAAGCGGGAGTGAGAGCGATTCACAGAGTGATGAAACCAGGTGAGATCACAAGAACTTGAGTGATTTAACAAAAATCTCTAAACCAAAAACAAAATGTGTTTATTATAAGCAAACTTTAAGAAGTCATATAAAGTGAATGTGGACCTAGTCTTTTAGACATGTCACTCTCACACAATTTTTTAAAAATATTCTATTATTTTCTGTTCCCCAGGTGGAATTATGGTTACGACTCTCAGGCTGGAGAGTGTTAAAAAAGTAGCCTCAAAAAACATGTTAAGCGGGGAGAGCTGGCGTCCTGAGGTCTACATGGAAGCGCTGCAGTCCTCTGGGTTCAAAGATGTCCGAATGGAGAACAAAAGAGAGAAACATGTCACATTTCAAGCTATTTTTGCTACTGCTGTGAAATAAAATGACTGTGTAATACTGATATGTAATGATAAGATATCTGCCCAGGCAAATTTTGTCAGGATCGAATGTACTTCAATCCATTGTTGAAATATAAATATTTAAAAGCTGGCTGTATACTGGCAGATTTGTTCAATCGTACATTAAATAATATAATGAATGTGTAATGTAATGCATATATTTAGCACAATGCCCCGCCCACACTCCCGCAGTATCTGTTAGTACAGTTTACGGCAGAACAACTCATTATGTCGGTGTGGACCCACATAGCAAATGTTTTCTGGCCCAGCTCCGGGCCACATGATCACTTTTCCCTCGGACCAAGTACCGCAAAGAATGACGGCCCTGAAGTGGCCCAGAACTGGATTAAAGACAAGGGCCACACATGGGCCATAACCGCCCCAATCTCAGCCAGTTAATCACCCTTAACTGGCCCTGAATTGGGCCAAAACAGGTTTTTATTATTGGTACCAATCCTCAGCCACAAGTTAACCACATCAACGCCACCCTTTAACCAGAAATGCCAAAACTGAGCCATAACCCAGCCTAATCTTAAACAAATAAGTCACAAGAAAATAAAATTTTCAAAATTAGTTTATTTAACAATAATGCACAAAAAAAGACAGTAGAGTTGTGTACTATCTACAAAATGTTTAATTTCTACCTAAATGAATCTATGAATAAATCTAGCTCTAAAATTTAAACAATGTAATTGTGTATATTAGGTGGCCTTAAAGGGTTAGTTCACCCAAAAATGAAAATTCTGTCATTAATGACTCACCCTAATGTCGTTCCAAACCCGTAAGACCTCCGTTCATCTCCGGAACACAGTTTAAGATATTTTAGATTTAGTCCGAGAGCCTTCTGTCCCTCCATTGAAAGTGTGTGCACACTCTACAGTCCGTGTCCAGAAAGGTAAGAAGTAAGGTATGAAAAACATCATCAGAGTAGTCCATGTGACATCAGTGGGTTAGTTAGACTCTTTTGAAGCGTCAACAATACATTTTGGTCCAAAAATAACAAAAAATACGACTTTATCCAGCATTCGATTCTCTTCTGCGTTTGTTTGAATCCGCATTCACCAGTCCACAGTGACGCTGCTGACGTAAGACGCAAAGCGTGCGTCTCCCTCAGACTACATGGATGCTCTGACGCACCAGATAACACAGCAGCAGTGTTTTACGTCAGCAGCGGGATTCAAACAAACGCAGAAGAGAATCGAATGCTGGATTAAGTCGTAGTTTTTGTTATTTTTCGACCAAAATGTATTGTCGATGCTTCAAAAGAGTCTAACTAACCCACTGATGTCACATGAACTACTCTGATGATGTTTTTCATACCTTTCTTCCTACCTTTCTGGACACGGACTGTAGAGTGTGCATACACTTTCAATGGAAGGACAGAAGGCTCTCCGACTAAATCTAAAATATCTTAAACTGTGTTCCGGAGATGAACGGAGGTCTTACGGGTTACGAGTCATTAATGACAGAATTTTCATTTTTGGGTGAACTAACCCTTTAACTACTATGTTCTAACATTTAATTATTTGAGCACTTATTGTGTAGATACATGTTTTTACATTTTTTAAAAATCCTGCATGTAATTACATCCATCATTTATTTTTTGTAGTTATATTTATAATTACACTGTTGACCCTTCCCTTACACCTAACCCTACCCTTAAACTTACCCATACCCCCACACCTGTGCCTAACTCTACCTGTATCCCATCTCAATATCAGCAGAAGGATTTTGCAAAACAATATATACACAATTAGTACATTATACTCACTTTTGCAAGTACAAAGTAGTTAAAGGCACCTAATATAAAGTTGGACCAAGTAATTTTACTCTCAACAAACAGAGTAAATTAAAACAATTGCTTAAAACAAATTTACAGTGATTATATGTAGGACTGTCCTCAGGAAGTGAAGTACAGCTCTGCAGCCCCTCTTTTCTCCTCAAGCGCTCTGTCCTTCCTCCAAGAGCAAGCTGAACTGAAGCCATCTTTGTATATATGCTTCAGTATCCTGATCGGTGGCATGTTGTGTCAGGCGATTTTTTTTCTCACAGCAGCTATAAGACAAAATACTAAATTAATAAACATATACAAACAAACATTTATTCACCTAACGTTACTGTAAATAAATTTAGGTAACAATAATAAAACCTGTTTAGCCAAGTTCAAGGCCAGTTAAGGGTGATTACTGGCTGAGATTCAGGCCGGTCATGGCCCATGTGTGACCCTTGTCTTTAAACCTGTTCTGGGCCTTGATACTTTTTGGTTCCAATTCTCAGCCATAAATTAACCATATCAACACCACCCTCTGACCAGAAACCCCCAAAACTGAGCCTTAACCCAGCCTCATCTTACCCAAACCATTTGAACAAATAAGTCACAAGAAAAACATTTTATTCAGGAAAGTATTGCTTTAATGTGGCACTATTGAATGACTAACTGTCTGTTTAGAGTTTGAATGTCAAACGTTACTAGCTAAATCAAAAATATCAGACATATCCTGATAATCAAAGTCACAGATTAGAATTAGATATAATTAAATCTGATTCTACAACCTTTCAATCACTTTCAATTAAAAAAAAATCACTGTTGCTATCATTTTAACAGCATTAACGTTACATTGTTCCGCACACCGGATAGCAAGCACCGCGCCTCGGACACCCCGCAGGCCGGTCTATCACACCCGGTCGCGTCAGTCTGTACTCGTGTTCTCAAGTTCAAGGGGCAGTGAATCAGATACCATACAGGCAAACGTTCACTTAAAAAATTAATAAAGTGGCGTACAACTTACTTGAACAGTTAGCGGTTGTCAGAAAGACGTCTTCACTGACACTGCAGAAGGAGAAATTTCAAACGATGCATCACGTGAACCATATCCACCAACCAGAAAAGCTTCTGTTACCATGGAGATCGCGCCAAAATAAACTAGTTTACCTTAACAGTAAATATTTTTAAATAAACTAATATATATATGTACGGTTTTGAACATGATTTTGTGGTGCTTAAACTAAAAGCTATGGGTAAAGTAGATTATTTTCTATGTGAATTCCTTTTTTTAATAATACAAAATAAAAACAAATGCATATATATAGGAAAATGCATATTTTGTTCAGGTCAAATGGATTTTGGAATTTATAATGATAAAATGAAATATTGATATTGCTGAAAACTAAATACTTTTTATTAATTATTTATCTTTTAAAATATGGACATTTTTTCACAGACTCATATAAGTCAATTAATATTATTATTAATTATCAAAATCATTACATCTGTTTTTACATCATTACAACAGAGAGAGAGAGAGAGAGAGAGAGAGAGAGAGAGAGAGAGAGAGAGAGAGAGAGAGAGAGAGAGAGAGAGAGAGAGAGATGTGGAGTGAATAATAATAATATACTATATAATAATCATATAATTATATATTATTATAATAATATTATATTATATTATTGCCTTGAATATAGTAGCAGGCCTAAATACTTATCATTTGCTAGAACACAAAGTGAAGTGAAGTGCAGTGCCATCATTGCCATGTATGGCCCAAAATCGCTACACTGACCTGGGCCACACACCTCCCGTCCACAATCGGCCCAAATGTTGTCTGCCGTCATGCACGCAGTGCCGTCACTGCCACACATGGCCCACAGCTGGTTGACATGATGCATGCCAGTGCCGGCAACACGCCAGCAGTGCCATACTGAAGCCACATTTGGGCCAAGTCCGTTTGCTATGTGGGGAATAGTTATGGAAATTTAGAAAATAAAGCTAAATCTCCAATCTCCTCCCGAAAATCCGAAAAAGTCTGAGCTGGAACTCGTCATGTAAAGGGTGCGAACAATCTTTAATTATAAAACTCGCCTTACGCTGTGAATAATTGGAGTAAAGATCTGCGAAGTTAAATTGTGGTTCACCTATAATTTTACTTGCCCACCTAACAATTTGATTCAAAGAATTTTTGTTCTTCAAAGACAAATTTCCAAACCACGCCACAGGAGAACGACAAGATTGAGTCAATGAAGGCCCGATTGAAAAGTGTCATCATAGATTTGTCAATGTGAAATCTAGACAGCTTTCTGAGGCAAAACAGACGCTAATGACACATTTTTTTATGAACCATCACACAGGTCTTGTCAAAAGTCAGTTTAGAAACAATGACTGTCCCAAGATAATTGTAGCTTTCTACACAATCCACAGCCTGATCTTTAATAATTGAAAGGGTCTTATCTAGTGAAACGATCTGTCATTTTCTAGAAAAAAATACTATTTAACCACAATTGATCGTCTTGTGCTGGTCTGCAACGAGCCAGGCATTACGTATGTTGAAAGGGTCACACTGAAGGTGGCCGGAAGTACCGGACATCTGAGGAGAGATTTGGTCCGTATGTAGGCCTACTAAAGGGGGCTGGTACAGAAGGACGAATTCAATGCAATACTGTCGATTTTTGAGGGGGCTTGCAGAAATACCCTAGCCTTTACACCAGTTGGTAGAAAAGGGGAAAAGGTGGGATGAAATGTGTCAAAGGGCTTTTCTAGAGATAAAAAAATCCCATTTTATCTTAGCCCCAATATTCTGAGCCTAAAAAGGTTTTCATCTTGGATACTGATGCTGGTGATTTTGGGATGGGCACAGTTCTCTCACAAGAGGTGGATGGTCCACGCCATCTTCTTGTGCTCGGATGTAGTTGGAATTCTCCAAAACAAAGGTTTTGATATCAAGTTCTGCCTGGCCAGAGTGGATGAGCTAGATGGAACTATTGAAAAGAAGAAAGAGAAGTTTGACAGAGTCTACAAAGAAGAAACCCAGGCTTTGGTTGGCCTGGTGTGCTGACGTTGGGCTCAAGGAGACATTAGCGCATGGTATAGGGGGAGCTTTATTTCAGGGTAATTGACTGCCTCTTTAACCAGATTGCCAACTGCTTTAGTGCCCACAAAAAGCTGGTGTTTCCGCTCTTTCAGGATCGGCAACAGCTGGGGCATTACAGTGACCAGTTTCCCAATGAGGCCTTTTTAAATTGGTTGGAGAACTATTGTGCTTATTTCGACCCTGACTGTACACTGAACTTGCCAACCCGATCTCACGGCAATTCGTACATATTTTACGAGGTGGCTAATTCGTACGAATTTGTACGACCTCACTGAATTCATATGATTTTTACTAAATTTGACGAGTTGGCAAATTCGTATGAATTCGTACGAATTACCTACCTCAACCCCGCCCCTAAACCTACCCATCACTGGGGTTTAGGCAAAACGCATTTAATTGCGATGAGTGAGGTCGTACAAATTTGTACGAAATAGCCACCTCGTAAAATATGTACGAATTGGTCGTGAGATAGCGTTAAACTTGCCGTTGTATGGTAGCCTATGTCCGACTTTGCGGGCAAGAGCCCAGCTAACATTCATCAATTTCTTCTAAAAAAGAACACAAGAAAACAAGTGTTCACTCTCACGTGCCTCATCCTGACAATCCCTGTGTCCACTGCCTCTGTAGAGAAGTCATTCTCTGCACTGAAGCGCATAAAAACCTACTCAAGAAACACGACTGGGCAGGCCCGACTGTTCAATCGAGAAGGAACTGCTGAAAGCAAAGAATCAGTTGCATGACCGCCATCAACCACTTCATCCAAAGGGACAGGAGTATGGACTTTGTTTTATTCGTTATTAAGCTTTATTTGAGAAGTCGGACATACTTTTGTCACATCCTGTTTTCTGGGACAGCCAAGTGTTCTGCCTGTCATTGCTCTAACACTTCTTGGAAATTAATGCTGTGTCTTACTTTCCAGTCCTCAGAATTTAAGCAAACCACTATATCTAGAGAAGGCAAAGAAATGGACGACTGAACATGCAATCCAGAAGAACAAGGTATGATTTGTGCTCTAAACTCTGGCGAAGCCTGAGCTCAACACACTGTTATTACTCACATGAGCCACTGGGAGGAGCCATTGTTATTTTATTCACTCTGATTTCCCTTCTCTCTTGTGTTTAAAGGGTTGTGTGGAGACAGAAGGAAAGACTTCTACTGAGAATAAAAATAAGAAAGCTGCACACAAGAGAGAAGCACTTTAGAGTAACCCAAGAAAATGTGCATGTAGTGTATTTGACAAACATCCGAATCATAGTAACTGAATCTCATTAGTTTCTTTTATATCTGGGTTTATTGTTGATGATAGGAATGTAATAAAATATTCAAAGATACACTACATTCACATCCCTCTGAATTGTTCAGTAGTCCTCAAGACATACATTTATGAAACTAATAACTTTATTAAATCATTCTTTATCACATGTGTACAGAAATATGAAAATATTTACATCCAGAATAGTGTGTTGTACAAAGATCTTAAAATTTCAATATAAAAAATTACATTTTAATATACATTTAATATAAAAGGAATAGAAATCAATAAGGATAACAAAGGTATAGCATGCTAGATCAGAGGTAGTTATATTTTACAATACAATAGCTAGCCTACTTTACAATCTGTAAAAGATCCCGACCAAGCTTTATTACGACCTAATCAAATCACGCTTAATTCTTTTTATATCTTCAGTTTATAGCACTGACATGTTCATTTAACTTTTTGCTCTTCCTTGTGGCCTTGACGCATGCAACTCTGAAAATAGATGTTGTGAGGCTCAGACATAGTCTATGCAAGTACATGAATACAATGCAAGTACGCAAGCTTGATGTCCATGCCGTGTTGCATTACGAATCACGTTTGAACTCATTTTAATACATTCTCAGAGTTACTGTCAGGTGGATTTTGGGATGAATTAGCATAATGTGTCCTATGGTGCGTTTTTGCTTTCAGATCAACTTCTGTCATGTTTGAGCATTGGTTTGAAGAAAGTCATTTTTTAAAACTAGTTGTCAATATGTTTATAGCTAGACACCTGAATTTATGGCACAGGCATTTGAAGGTTGCTCTTCTCTCGAGGTTTCATACCACCACAATGCATGTTAAATATGCATAGTGTGACTAGGAGCTTGCAGATCATCGGCCAAGCCTTTTGTGTACTTGCAGAGAGTATGTTTCTGGCCTTGTTTTAGCATCTCTTGGCATGAAGGTTTTTTTTTTTTTTTTTTTTTTTTTACGAAAAACAAGACCATATACATAGGTATTTACCTTCCCATACATTTTTTTTTTTTTAGGTAGGGGCATACAAGTTACGACTTGTAAATAATTAACAAGACTTTGATATATACACACTTGGAAATGAATGCATAATGCTTTGAGATACATGACACAAGAATTGAGCTTTATGCAGAGACCTTTTTTCACATTGAAATATTTAGATACATAACTCATTTTACATCAGCAAACATCCCTGTGATATTTCTTCTAATTAAAGGAATGTTCCAGGTTCAAAACAATAACATTTAAAGCACCCGCAAAAAAAAAAAAAATTGTTAGCGCTGTAAATCGTTTCTACTGTTCTAGGTAGATTAGTTTCTGGTTGTGTATTACCAGAATAACTTCTGTTGGTGGATTTGTAATAATCTAACACTGTTTTCTAGATACAGTGTGAATTTTATTGTTTATGGCGGTTCAGTACTTTGCCCCGTAGACTTCCATTGTTCATCCATTATGCAGTTGAGTTGAAGTTGAAATAATTTTATTTGAAAATCCTCAGTTTTCCCTGGTGATATACTGAACCCGGAACATTCCTTTAAGCCTACTTACACACACAAGTTGCAAAAAATAAATGCAGATTTGTTTTTGAACATTTAAGATTGTTGCTTAAATTACTGAATAGCCCACAAGATTGTCACAAAATGTTGTTAGGCTCTTTTTTATGCCATGTAGCAGTTGGGACAGTGCAGCTGTATATAGTCCCAGTTTATTGTTCGTTAGCTCTGAAGGTTTTAGGGGTCAGTTCATATATAGGCACACGACTTCTCACTCTCAGAGGGTCCTTGAAAACTTTCGAGTTTAGCAGAAGACTTAAGAATGAGCTGAGAGAATCGGGGAGTGGTAGACTCTAGTAAAGAAGGTGCCATTATGAGTTTCCAGTCCACTGCTCCTAAAATTCTCCTGCTCTTTGGCAATGAGTTCTGGTGCTGACCTGACCAGGTTCTCTCCAGCACTCTCCCTCTCTGTTGAGGGTTTCATCTGCATCTGGCATGGGATGAGAGGCACTGAGGGTGGGCAAGAAAACCGGGCGACTGTCTCTTGGATTGGTGCTGATGAACTCTCAAACACTGCATCCGCTTCAGCGGCAAAGGACACCAGGGCTTGAGTGGAGTCAAATGAGCTTTTTTCCGTGTCAACCGAGACGAAGGAATCCAGGTTGCGGTCATGATGGTGGTGAGCTCTGCTAAAAAGAAGACGAGCATCTTCACGGAAGTGTGGGTTGAAGAGGAGGTAGAGCAAGGGGTTGATGCTTGCAGGAAGAGGCAGAAGTACCAGGACGACTGATTTGACAACCTCCTCGCTCACAGGAAAGAGTCCCAGAAGGGAGGAGAAGGTGAGGAAGGCTACGGGGCAGTAGAGCAAGCAGTTGGTGAAGATGAGCCAGGCCACATGCTTGATCATGGCACAATCCCAAATGCTGTCGAAATCACCCTTCATCAGGTCCCAGTACAGTTTGATGTAAGTTCCGGTGATCACCAGGAAACACAGGGAGTTCATCATTATCAGAGCGACCATAAAACCCAACGTGGATGGTTCGCCATCCGGCAGGGGTGACGGCGTGCAGAGTGGAGTTGCCCCGTACTCCCCGACCCCAATTAGCGGCAAAGCGGCGACTGCCAACGAAAGTGTCAAGCACGCCACAGAGGCGGCTCGCACGCTTCCAAGGGAGGGAGACTTTCCGTAGGCGCGAGCACACGACACGGACACACTGCACTGCACTGCAGCCAAAGTCAGGAAGAGTATGGAGCCCTCCGAGGCTAGTACTGAAAGAAAGCCTGTTGTTTGGCAGCCTGCACCCATTTCCCATTGAGCTCCGTGAAGGGCGAACTCTCCAAATGTCCGGGCGTCAACCAATGCCAAGGTGCCGGTACACAGGCCCGTAAGCAGGTTGGCGCCACTGATGGTGCCGATGATAAATTTAACAGGGGAGAGATAGCTGGGGGATGCAAAGACAGTCAAGAGGAGAAGGCTGTTTCCCATCAGCGAGACCAAAGAGATGAGCCACATGCCAAGCCGTACCACCCAACTGTCAAACAGGTTATCACATGGTTTAAATGGACCTGAAGGGGTGAAATGATCAATTAGAATTTGAGCATTATATCAGAAAGAACATATTAACTTGAGGCCTATTCACACTAGGGGCCAGATTTACTAAACAGGGCAAGTTAGCGTGAGAGCGCAATTCCAAAAAAACACTGATGGGAGCGGAAAGTTAAGCTCTTGATCTACTGACGACACGCAAATTAAAGAACACAGACGCAGCCAGGACATTTTCATAATGACCCAAACAATCTACCAGTTATGCTGGGTACACACCAAAAGATAATCGGGCTTATTTTGGGCCGATTTCTCCCCTTCCGACAATCTTAGCTCGGTCCCGATTATCTTGATGGTTCTAAAGATTATCTTATCAGATTTTCCTGTGGTGTGAAGTGTGTTCAGAGTGTCCGAACCTGCTCGGAAGAACGTCGGAGCCGTCCCGATTGCGAAATCAGGATTTCTGATCGTAAATATTAATATTTACGATCAGAAATCCTGATTTGTGGGGGGAACCCCGAGGACAAACGCGCGCATACTCACGTGAAACGCAATAACATCCAATCAGTGGTCGGCGCAGCATAAAGTGTAACATGTACAGACCATGTTCCCGCCGTCTCCATATATGCCGTCATATATATGTAGTAGGCCTATGTGTGTGTGTGTGTGTGTGTGTGTATAAAGTTTGGATAATATTTTGTGTTTTTGCAAGAATTCCCTTATGCTAATAAAGCTTGCATTTATTTAATCAAAAATACAGAACAAAACAATAGCCTTATATTGTTAAATATTACATTCAGTTCTTTTTAACTTTTTATTAATCAAAGAATCTTAAAAAAAATTAATAAATACATAAAATAATAAAGAATCTTATAAAGTCTAATAAAGTAATGAAATGTAAAATAACATTGCATAGTTTTCACTGTTGATAGATTAATGCTTATTAAAACTAAAGTTATTCATGCAAGAGCTGCGAGTAATTTTCTCTTTTCCTTTTGTTGTTTGATTGACATTAATGGCAATCAAACAACATATATTGGATTGTTGTGTAGATGCTGCCCTTTAAGACCGAATGCAGCTCTAATCATTCTCCCATTGATTTCTCCAAACTATTTACGCACATTTAAGATATAAACCGTGTTTAAGTGTATACTCTCCAAGCTGGTCATTTTGACATAAAGGCTGTTTGGTATGTAGCGTATTTGATGGTTTAATCGCGCACACGAAGCATATGTGCACACACACACACACACACACACACACACCTTGGAAACAGTGTCTATTGCGGATTATAGTTATTTTAATTTGATCAAACACGTCCTGCAATTCAGCCAAAGTAGAGACTGTATTTGACAACAATCACACATTGTGCTGAGTCTGACGTTAAGTTTATGTTTAGGGAGAAATGACAGCGCGCACTGAGGAGGGAAGGAATTTGCGCTAGAAGGAACGCGGGTATAGTTTATAATAGTTTTACCTCATATCTTCTTTGTATAATCATTGGAAGCGAAAATAAAATAAGATTATTATCACAGCCATAAAGTGTAAGCAGACTAAATTTGTGTTTATTTCAAGATGACGTTGGATGTTGTGCTTTTACAGTGTGTAAGTTAAAGTCGTGTTATTACTAATCATGTGAAGATTTTGCAGCTGTGCCGGTCAATTTAATGGCCCAATGGAAAATAATGAAAACCATGACATTTTCATTACTTTTGCGTGACTTCCTGTGTTTACAGTCGGGACTCTGGTTGAAAATCTGTTTGTGTGTGGTGTGCTGTCTCTGTCACATCATGGCACACCACACACTATAGGAGCAAAACGGTTAAATCTAGGATTATTTGTCCTCATGTTTGTGGTCTATCAGATTTTGAAAATCTTATAAGATGTAAAAAATCTTTTGGTGTGTAGCCAGCATTAGCGTCTGGTTTAAGACAGGCTTTTTGGCTGGTAAATAATGGTGAAAAACACTGGTAAATTGACGAGTGTAAACCTTAGTAAAACACCTTGCGTGATTCATTTAAATACTCTCCTCCCATACATTTTGCGTCTGAAAGGGAAACTCCTACAAATGCATATAAGTTCAGCCGCAAAAATAACCCTGTCCACGCCTTTTTAGCGCAAATTTTTCACTGCTTGTTTTTAATAAATCCTGACAGTAGTTTTTTTTTTTTTTTTTACATCAAAAGAGGGTTTCGTTAGTAAATCGCTGTTAGTAAATCTGGCCCCAAGACGTTTCCAACCAATCAAATGCACAACAAAATCTTTCTTAAAATAGTTCTTGCATGTTGCTTTGAATGAAGTGCAACATTTTATGTTATAGTTTTTAAGTACACATCAGTTTGTTGTGCTTGTTTCATGAGACCCAATGCATCGTTATTAGCATCTTCGCACAACATCAGACATATAGTGCTGCAAGAATCTAATGACTTATTTATAAACTACATTTTTCCTTTCCTTAAATCGATCCTTTTCCTTAAAGTGAACTTTTTTCAGAGAATATGGCAGAAATTAGTGAACGGTTTTGGTGCGAAAGAACTGTTTGCCAAAAGCTTGTAGATACAGAATATAGACGTATGGAAGCCCGTTTCCGCCACAGTTGAGTACAAAAAAATATGGTTTTTTAAGTCATAATAATGAGAAACTTTCTCGAAATACTGACATATCATCTCGTAATAATGAGAAACTTTCTTGAAATAATGACTTAAAATCTCAAAATAATGAGAAACTTTATCAAAATATTGACTTAACATCTGGAAACAATGAGAAACTTTCTCGAAATAATTACTTATTTTCTCGTAATTATGACTTAATCTACGCATTTGCATGTTTCTCATTATTTCAAATGAGAAATTATTTCAGCGCTGCATCATCACAAAAGTTTAAGCCTTGCCAAAATAAAATATTCAAGCGCAAGAAGACGCAAAAGGGAACTCAATTTGTTACTTGCACCCGGAAAGTGAAATCAGCTGTTTCACGTCTTCTTGCACTTGAATGGACATATACAAACAAAACGAAGTCAAAAAATGCCTGTCTCATGGTTATGGTTTAGGTGAACATAAAAGCAGAGACAGACAACACGTGTATTGTTGTGTATATTGGATCCGTGCATTAGGTCTCTAATATTTCTGCTGCTGTCTGTGTTTTAATGTTAATCAAACAACAAAAATGTCTTTAATAATGCTTTAAATTTATATCAGGCTAGTAGTTTTAGCTGTGGTATAGAAATTTGAATAGAGATTTAAAAATGTCCCCTGTTATCTAAAATGTTGTTGTCATAACTGGCTGTTTTTTTTTATTGATTGATTTTTTGTAAAATCTTATTAAAATGCACAGCTGAAACCATATTTATTTATTTCTTGCTATTTTTATATCAGCACCATTTCTGGAAATGGCAACACTTTTCCTTTAGATGGTAATCAAATCAAACTTAGCTGAAGTGTTGGAGGAGTGATTTGTTTGGTGTAAAAACTCTCTGCAAAAACATTCTTTAACATGCTTGTTGTTTAGTTTGTACTTGATATGAACAGGCTTTCATAGTCTTGGTGGAATACATGTGACCTGGAGTTGAGATGTGCTGCTGATTGAATTTACCTGGGATGGGGGTACACTGTATGCTGGTTTGTAGTTTGGACTCTTCAATAGCTAACTGGAATTCCTCTAAGTCAAGGTCATCTGCAAGTGAACACATGAAACGCATGAGGCACCTTCAGTGCATTTACGGCAGTATGTTGAAATAATCTTCAGTGTTCAAGATGGCATGATGCACTCAGTCTGGCAGAAGATAAATCACCATGTTCTGGACATCAAGTCTGCTGGAACAGATTAATTTATCTAAGGGCTTTAGCACCACTCAACACCGAACACATCTCAGTTGCAACTTTCCATTTCTCCTTCAGTGTGCAATCAATCATCAGGCTTTGTTCACTCTCTGGTTTTGTTATTTTCCGATAAGCCAAATGGTATGTTTTGGACCTTGAATTGTTAATGTTTATCTAATTTCCCATGGAGTGTAATTACGGAGGGCTCCTTTCAAGTCTGAAACCTGATCAGATCACATAGGGGAATGCATGGAGAAAAGACACATTTTATTTAATCTGTCAAATACCTGCGGTTACTGTAAGGCCCTGACATGTTTCTACTGTGCTAATTAAAGATGAAGAGACTGGCAGATAGAAGAGAGCAAATAAAAATAGACGCGCACATACACACACTCTGTGGAAAACCGCTACAAGTGGTGCTTTTATGTTCCTTTCAATTGAGGAACGTGTTTGTGTAAGGCCAATGTTTTCATTTTTGGCTACAGGGTCTTTGATAAAAGGTTTACTGTACAAACTTGAGTGACTTGATATGATACAGTATTAGAGATTGGAAACTTGCCACGATAAGTTAAAATAATTTAAACTTAACCAACTGCTTTATTCTAGCTGGTTGCATAAGAAGGTGAAGAGACCACCTCAGAAAGTCTAAAACTCAGACTTTATTACTGATGTACAATGTGGAAAATAGTTATAAATAATGTGGAGGTGTCTACATTTGTGTCAGGTAGGGGTGTTATTAGCATTGTGTCTAAGTTAGAAAAGGTACTGTTTTGCAAAGGGTGCTTGCTAAAGCCACTTTTTTCCTAGTCACAATGCTGTATAATGTTGACAGATTTGCGAGATGGCCTAGTTAAGTTGCTGGACTTACAGTTGTTATCAGTGTGAATTGGGAACAGGGACAGCGCTTTCTTCTGGAGGTCTTCCTCATCACTGCCCATCTGTTCTTCCCACTGGCTGGCTGCTTTGTAGCTGTTACAGGCTCCAAATACACAGCACTGATAGGCGTATGGCATCTCAATTACCCTGTTTCAACAATAGTGATGTAATGTATACAATTGAAGCACAAAATGTAAAATAATTTCATATATTCCATCAAATATTTTTCATACCACACATTTTGTTTTATTATTATGTACCAAATGGAGTTAACATAAAAAAAAACATGGACACATTGCATCAGTTTTAGGAAATATGAAAACTATAAAAGATCCCATTTCAGAGGAAAAAATGATTCATCAATCTGCAAATAACGCATGAAGTAATCTAGCAATACATCTAACCGCAAGGGCTATTTTAAATGTATTTGGGTCATGAATGAAACCGTGATTTCTCTTTAATTGTAATCAGTTGCTTTTAGGAAATGGTAATACTTGAACTCTCTCTTTCTTGAAGTGCTAATCAAATCACGGCGGGACTTAAGGATGAAGTCTTGGAGCGTTTCCAAAGCCCTGAGCTGTTGATGAATTGGAACAGGATATTTATAACAGGCTCTCTTGTATTGAGAATATGGTATCTTGAAATAATCTTTCCGCCTGTCAGATGACTTTCATCCAATGAACAGAATGTACCTTGCCACACACTGTTCCAGATTGTTAGTTTTTTTAAACTGTCAAGTTTATAAAAGGTTGAATGTAAACCTTGTGTTTTTGAGCTATTCGAGGCTTTTGTGTTGTGGGAATTAATAACCACTGACACTTGTGAATTTTCTTTGATGGTTTAACATGAAAGTGTTTTAAGTCTAGCAAATGTGTGGGGTTTGGGGGTTTTTGGTCATCACAAATGTACCTTATGTTGGGGAAGTCCTCCTCTCTGAAAGAACGCGAGAGTGCCATGTTGCCTTTCAGTTTAAGATGAGTAAGGCTTGTTAGCCCAGCTAGCGGGAGACTGCTCAATCGGTTCCCAGTGAGATCTCTGGATGGAGAGAGGAGATATAGGTGGATCATCATGTGTAAAAAAAGCTGCAGATCCAGCGAAAGTGGTGCTACACTTGTAGTACCTGCTGAAAAGATAATTTTGTGTGAACGTTTAGTAAAGTCATAAGGTTCTAGAAGCTATTGGAGTGAAATGTGTTCCCTTCAGACGTGATGTAGTTAAAAAGGCAACCATCACATTGACTTTCGGGCCATTTTGGAGTTATACAATTTGCTGGTGTGATTTTAGTGGATGTATGAATTCAGTTCTCTGATTCTCTGATTTACCGATTCTGAACAGACTGAAACTCCAGACTTACTTCCTGCTCAAAATGATGTAGGCTTGTAACTAATTTGCATAATGTAATGGTCTTCACTGGCAGCCCGTGAACAACATCTACTTTGACCCTCAAACACTGCAGTTGTAGCTGAGGCTGGAGGAGTTTGGTTCGTGTTGTCGACATGTCAAGAAGACACTGTTTTCTGAGATGCGAAAGCAAATCCACTTTGCATGCGCTTCCAAACGGATCAAATGCTAAGAAACAGCTGGAATTCTGATAGGATAATGAGTGTTTTGTTTTGTTTGGGACATCTGACCAATCAGAGCAGAGTAGACCAATCACAACAGACTGAGCCATCTGACCAATCAGAGCAGAGTAGACCAATCACAACAGACTGGGCCATCTGACCAATCAGAGCAGAGTAAACCAATCACAACCGACTGGGCCATCTGACCAATCAGAGCAGAGTAGACCAATCACAACAGACTGGGCCATGTGACCAATCAGAGCAGAGTAGACCAATCACAACAGACTAGCCATCTGACCAATCAGAGCAGAGTAGACCAATCACAACAGACTGGGCCATCTGACCAATCAGAGCAGAGTAGACCAATCACAACAGACTAGCCATCTGACCAATCAGAGCAGAGTAGACTCTCAGAAAGAGATACCGAATTCTTTATCAAACTTTTTCAGAAACTGTGAGAAAAAAAGATGATTCTGCAATGTATAGTATCAGAAAATGTAAGTGTTTTTGACCTTGGATGCATGTAAATCTATTGTAGGAGACTTCCAAAACAAACTTAGGAACCTGTAAAATAGCATAATAGGGGCACATTAATTTTGACTAGAATATTTATTTTTTATAATTTAAAAACTAAAAACTATGTATTAAATACCAGTGTTCTGCAGTGAACTGTGAAGAGGCTGCATGTGAACGTTTCTAAGTCCAACAGCACTTGTTGATTGGAGAACGTTTTATTTAAACGGACATGTTTTGGCACACAGGTCTTGAACTTTTAACCCTGATGAAAGCTGAAATACATCAGTTTAAATAACACGTTGCAAGTTCCAGGTTCAATACAAGGGAAGTTCTATCAACTGCATCTGTGGCATGCCGTTTATTACAACAGAACATTATTTCTGCTTGTTTTTACAAAGTGAAGGACGAGTCAAAATTATTAATAATATTTTTTTGTGTAAATCAACAGCATGCCATAGATACTGTCGATGGAGTTGTACTTGTATTGAGCCTGGAACAGTGATTTGCCTTTTCCATGCTCTTTGTTCGGCAGTGAATTTGTCCCAGAATAATTACTTAGGAGGTTTATACAAGGTATATATCTGTTGCAATATCCACTCAGGTATGACGCTCTACTGTCCGTCACCACTGCACACATTTATCAGCCTCACTCTGTCACACTTTATCAGTCTTCCTCATTCATTCATCACATTCTTCACCTAATGCTGCTTGCATTTAATGGCCTGTGACTGATGATACATGTCTTCACTGCGCAGAGCTTTTAGCCGTGATTACAACCGCAGTCTTTTCACTTCGAGCCAATGAAAGCATTGCATAAATAACAGAAACTCAAAAATGTGCATCATGGAATCTGTTAGTGCAAATGGGATGGTTGTGCCAAGTCACAATTTTAATAACGGTTTTGTACATCTATATGTAGACTCTGAGGTGTGTGAGCTTTATCTTCAGTGGCAAATCCAATGTCATGCACTGGCACTGTTTTGCATGTAGTATACTTACAGTTTAATGAGAGACTGAAGAGAGGAAAAGGCATCAGGGTGGATGGTGTTGATCTTGTTCCAGCTTAGATCCCTGTAATGAAACATCATTTACTCATCCATACACCTGTCATTTCTCCTTTTCTCAAAACAACAGAAATGCTTTTGCTCAGATCTTGACAGCCAACATTAAAGTTTCTATTCTTATCAGATACCAGTCTTGCTCTCAAATTCTTATAACAGTATATAATCATTGTTTTGTATTTCTGGCTTTTGGTTGGCAAGGTGTTAATTGGTTAATTTGTGTATAAATGTCTTGACCTCCAGGTGGAAATATTGGTGATTTCTATGAATTATATTATTTTTTCTTGACACTATAATAATGTTCTATATACAGCAATGTTCTATTTTCTATATATACAAATCTACATGTACAGCGGAGTAACTTTAAAAAATAAAATCCCATTTAACCCTCATCCTTCCCTCGCACTTTATAACAAATCCTTCCCTTGCGGGTCGAAATGACCCAAAGCCCTAAAATTATACTTAATTTTTTCTATGTCCAGAAATCTTATTTTATTTCATTTTGATGATATTTTTCCAATTTTTTAATGCACTTTTTTATCTTTAAATTACTAGATGTTATCAATAAATAATAAATAAATAGTAATTTAAGGACATTATTCACATTCTTTTAACTTCAATTCAAAATAACACAATTTAATGCATAACCCTTTTACTTCAGCTCAAAATATCTTACATTACATTTGTCGACCTCTTGTGGAAAAAATAAATAAATAAGATGATATTTCATGACTCTTGCCACTAGATGGCCTTATAGCTCTATATGGAGCAAGTGAGCTTTTCTGCTGGGTCCTAAAGTCAGTTTTGCTTCAGAATGCATTCAGATACACATGTAGACATTTATAAAAAAAAATGTTTTGGTTGTTTTAGCATTTTCAGTTTGAATTTTGAGTATTTTTAGGTTTTTCTATGTGAACTGAAGCATTCTTCGCATTCCATTCATTCCTATGGGGCTCAAATTGACCCGAGAGGGAAGGATTTGTTACCTTTTTAAATTTCAACCACAATACTCATCGAATAGAGTCTTTTTTTCTTCCGCATTCATGGTTTAAATGCAACAAATGTCCTAGGGTCTTGGACCACTCCGATGAACTCTCTTTTTAAATTTATTTAAGGGAAGGATGAGGGTGTCGCATCTCTGCGTCACATTTACAACATTTCAAATCCCTCAGTTCTCGCTATCTCTAAAAATGCCAAGCCAATGTTGATTCATGATTTATTACGATCACTGTTCGCTTTTTGCCAGCAGACTGTTTGGTGTTTGTTTAAAGCAGATGATTCCCCGGACAATGACCATGCTAACTTTTCTCACTCGTTGTGACAACTAAACTATGCTACTACTACATGCGTCAAAGTAGTCGGAGTAACTTTTCTCTATTTATGGATATGACAAGACATGCATGGGCGAGTGATGTATATACGCAATTTTTCCGCAAAAACCACCAGTCTAAAATATAAACACATATAATATAGTCTTACCATAGGGAATCAGGGTCATGACTGAAGATGTATTGAACCATTATTTTATTTTTTTTCATTTTGAACTAAAAAAAAGTTACATAGTGTACCTTTAAATTAGAAAAAGGCCATCAAAAGGTGTGTGTGTGTGTGTGTGTGTGTGTGTACCTATTGTGGGGAACAAATGTCAGCCAGCGGTCCCCACAATGTAAATGGATTCATAAACATACTAAATTATGTTTTTTTGAAAATGTAAAAATGCAGCATGTTTCCTGTGATGGGTAGGTTTAGGGGCAGGGGCAGTGTAGGGGGATAGAATGTACAGTTTGTTACGCCTATGGAGAGTCCTCACAATGCATGATAACACAACGTGTGTGTGTGTGTGTGTGTGTGTGTGTGTGTGTGTACATGTACTCACAGTGAGCGTAGAGAGCCGAGTTGTTGGAATGTGTTCATCTCAATCTGTTTGATCAGATTGTGCTGCAGGCCTCTGCCGAGTCAAAACAAAAAAGCTGGTATTACTGCATCTTACACACACACACACACACACACACACACACACACACACACACACACACACACACACACACACACACACACACACACACACACACACACACACACACAGCGACCATGGACACAGTTCAAAGCTTCCAAAATATGGACAATGATGGATTGCTACTGTAATGACTGTCATTTGTCAAGTACTCTGTGGGTTATTTAGGGCTCTTAGCGTTATCATAGCTATATTAGCAATATTACTCTATAACACTAGAGAGAGACGCCTGAACTCACATCTCTTGAAGCGAGGCACAGTGGTAGAAACTTGGCAGCTCTTCTATGACATTGTGAGACAGCTCTCTGAAATCAAACAAATATAGATTGAAAAATGTCTTCACATGGAAGATTGGCCAGTGCGAGACTTCTTTATCTCAAAAAGCATTTCTTACAGTTAGCTCGCAAGTCAACTATTGGCAGAAGTTGACTGGGAACACTTCACAATAACTTCATATCATTTTTACCATATCAGTAGTTTAATATCAAACGAATAAAACAAAAACATGAATAAATATGGACATATATAAATTAAAGTTATAATTATTTTGATGTAAGAATTTTCCTTTTCTAGTCAGTGACTCAGTAATACATAAACATTATTCTAGCAGCTCTGTCTGTTGATGTTTGCGGCACAGAAATTACACACTTGAGCCTCAATGACCCATTATCAAAGACCTATTAAGGCAAGTCAGTTCACATATAGTCTATTTGAATGTGAAATGACCAACTGTTTGTAAAATTATATTGCATCAATATTTTTCAAATTAAAAAGAAAAAATCACAATAATGGTAGGATTTTGCTTATTTAGTTTAAATTAGCATGATCTCAAATGAGCATTAACATTTTTTCTACAAGTTCACCATCTCCCCTTTTTCGGTCATATGACATGTACACTTACATGTTTGTTAATGTAACATTATAATTGTAGCTCCTAGTTGCATGTCAGTACAATGCTTTGTCGTTTAGTTAGACCATCTTTTAGTGTTCGTTCTTTTTACCCAATTAGTGTATTATAGTGTTTATGCAAGAAGAAAGCTTGCAGAGAGAATAAGCGAATATAGGGAGAGAATGGCATGTTAAGCATCTACTTTCCCCACAGGTCTAATTCTTCATTTGAACAGTTACATAAAGCCTCGCTGTTCCTGCAGGGGTTTCTCTAACTGAACTTGTGCACCTGAGAGTGTTTGCTCCTAACAATCTTAAACAGAGTGATTAAAGTCAAAGAACTGTTTTTTTTGTGTTTGTTTTTTCACAAATGTGACCCTGGACCACAAAACCAGTCATACGTGTCAATTTTCTGAATAAATAAGCTTTCATTGATGTATGGTTTGTTAGGATAGAACAATATTTGGCTGAGATACAACTATTTGAAAATCTGGAATCTGAGGGTGCCAAAAAATTGGAATATTGAGAAAATCGCCTTTAAAGTTCTCCAAATTAAGTCCTTAGCAATGCATATTACTAATGATAATAGATTTACGGAAGGAAATTTACAAAATATCTTCATGGAACACAATCTTTACTTAATGTCCTATTGATTTTTTTTGGCATAAAAGTAAAATCAAACAATGAATTGTTGGCTATTCCCACAAATATACCCGTGCGACTTATGACGGGTTTTGTGGTCCAGGGTCACAAATGATTGTGTTTTTTTTCACAGAGTAAAGTTGGCTAAACATCCACCAGCTGATGTAAGTTCATATTAAAAGAGGCTTTTAGGAACTCCTTGAATGTGGTTACATCAAATCCCTCAGGGTGCATTTCAACTCCCTTTGCCAGTTTGGATCTTTAGGAATCTTTTAGAGATGAGCTTTTGAATGTGTTTGTGTGTATTTGTGTTTGGAAACTCACAGCACTCTTAATTTAGGCAGCAGGTGGCAGAGATCGTATGGCAGGCCGGTCAGTCCAGCTCGGGTCAACGTACTGGAGAAAATCAAAGAGGAAAGTTTACACTGAGTGTGTGTGTGTGTGTGTGTGTTCATGTTTTTCTATCCCGGTGGGGACTGCACACTGATTCATGGGGACTAAATTTGAAGTCACAAGCATATAAATCATACAGTTTTTGAAAGTGTTGTGCCTTACGGGAAGGGTCAGTGTAAGGGGAGAGAATATACAGTTTGTACAGTATAAAAAACATTATTTATGGAGAGTCCCCACAAAGATAGCGAGCCAGACATGTGTGTAAGTGTGTGTGTGTGAACCAGAAGAGAGAAACAGTGAATAAAAACAGACAAATAATTGAATGTGAAATTAAGAAATTTAGATTTTTCTACAGCATTAAAAACTTATGCTAATTCAACAAGATAAAATACATTCTTGTATTTTAAGGATGTTCAGATATTTTCACTGTAAACAAGACAAATATCGTTTAAATGGATTAATTAAAATTGTATTAAAATAATTAAATTCCTACAAAAAGTCTAAGGGTAAAAAATACCATAGACTGTATAAAAATATGGACGTAGTGTCTGTGACGTCACCCATAGGATTCTGCAGAGCAGTTTTGAAGCGTAAAGTAGGGATGAGCTGGCCGTTGCCATCTTCGCAATGCGTCATCGCGCGTCATCGCGCGTTACTCCAGGATAACAGAAAATGGGCAAAGAGGCAGGACGTGGGCGGAGCTGAGGTGACGCGATGACTCCTGTCACTCAAAGTGGCCACGCCCTTAATTATGCAGAACTTTAAGCCTTTTTTATAATGTAAACGAATGAGTTATAAAAAAATTCACCCCCCTCACAGTTGTCATGAAGGGCAAAATTAGCCGTATAGACCAAAACTAGAATTTGTACCAGGCTGTAAACATGTGTTATTCTGCTGTAAATTTGGGCATTTTAACATGGGGCTCAATAAATTCTGCTCCATTTTGGAGCCTGTCCCTAGTGGCCAGTTGATGAACTGCAGTTTAAGTCACTTCCGTATTGGCTTCAAGAGAGACCGCGGGAGGTTGCCTTAATGCATGAAAGGCGCAGTGTAGTTTTATTGTTGTTTTTTTCCATGTAAAAAGACTTCCTTCTATCCAGGCTTCATAGGCAGAGACATGATCATTTCCCTAAAAAATGTAAACACTAGTCTGTGGCGCTATTAAAATGTTCCTTAGTTTGAGGAACCCGACCAGCCCAACACAGCAACAGTGACTCAAACAATGCCGTAAGATTGGGGTGCGACCGAAAGCAGTTTGAAAACCATTCTCCCTTAACTCTAATGAGTGGTTTAATGCTCCGTGGCTTTTAGGATCAGTAACTATACACTTCATATTAACTGATGCTTCACCAGTAAATGCTGGAGGGGTCGGTTCAGTATATGTCATTGCCTAAGCATCTTTTTTTACCCTTGTGCGAAACCTGCTGAGAGATCAGTAAAAGCATCTCTATTTTGTCAACGGTTATTCCATTGTCCTCGGCGGTGGGAAGAACTTCTGGAAGTCTCTTAAGTGAAACCGATCCTGCGTGAAATGGGGACATTTGATCTCAGACTCACAGAACTTGCAGGCTGGTGGCTCCTTTCAAATCTGGAAACTCTCGGATCTCAGTGGCCCCGTTCAAAGAGCTAAAACGAGATTAGATAACTCATTAGTGAGGATCGTTCTGCTAATGAAGATGTCATCCAGAAAAACCACAGGGATGTCTACTGTTACCGTACACACTTAGCTCTCCATCATCTAGAGGGAATATTATTCCATTTGAGTCCATCGTTTTGATTACACTTGCAACGCTACCCAAAGTCAACAATGGAAGACGGTAGACTGTATCAAAATAACATGCTGAATAGACACTCGCAGCATTCTTATGCATTATCTGTGTAATTGAAGAGAGATAAATTACTTTTTATTGGTTTTATGAAAAGCTAAATCTCATATTCTGGCATTTATGAGGTTATAATTGAAACCTGCAGTTTTTTGGAGACAAATTACTAGTTTAATGTTTACTTATGAGAGAGGTGATGGCAAGAGGTGAGCAAGATTACAGTGTTCATCAAAATGAAAGCAATGATGAAATGGAAATTATACACATTTGCCAACTGATACTTTAGAGGTGCCTTATCGGAAGCCAAACTGTTCTGTTTAATCATGTGTGTGTGATCATTTCACACTTAGACGTGTACTTACAGTGTGTGTAGCTTTGGCAAGAACTGAAATGCTGATCTGCCAACAAACTGAATGGGATTCTCGTAGAAGTGACTGAATGGAGAAGAAAAAGATGGATCATTCTAAACAGGTGCCTGTTCCATTTTGACAAGGATATATTTACATTCTTTCAGGAAAGAATGTATTTAAGCATTAATAAATTACAAAGTGCCATATCCAGCTAAATTAATAAAGCTTAACATATGCTTAAACATGATGTAACTATTTCTTGAACTATACTGTAACAGGGTTGAGAATTCATTTAGCCGTTAACACTATTAGGTGTTTTTTAAGGATTGAAAAATTATTTAATGTTGAAATTTTTGATCAACTTTATATATAAAATAATCAGTTGTTCCTGGTAACATTGTTGAGTTGTAAAAGAAAAGTTGGAAATTGACATTAACTAAGATTATTAAATGCTGTAGAAGTACTGTTAATTATTTGCTCATGTTAACTAAAGTGGTTCAAGCTTCAGTCTGTATGTCTCTGTGTCGCCATCTCTGTTTGAAACCTGTAATTGCAGTTATTAGCGGAGTTATCATCTGTACGTGAGTTGTGCATCAGCTCCTCAGCGCGGATGAATCTAATGTTTTGAGGTGCACTGGTGTGGATCCTGTACTTCAGAATCACAGATTCGTCTTGGAGTAAAACCTAAATAAGAATTTTCACCGGAAAATGTCATCTGAGCAAGTAAGTAACATGTCTGCCACTTTTGAGAACAAAACATTACAATAAAACGCTCTACCAACGGTGATTAAACCTAACGATTTATCATATAACATAAAACCGTGAAAATGATTTTTATTGTTATACTTTGTTCTCAAATTGTTAATGTTAACAGCATTAGCATTGCGTGATAAATTTCGTGAAAAATTGCGTGACTTCATGTATTTAGTGTTTATTAGTTTTACCTATAGATTTCAATATCCGTAACTGTTAGTCTAATCTTCTGCTTTTGATTAGGGCGATATCTCCCGTTGTCACTGATGATGTCATTTGGGTCTTTCTAGATTAAAATCCGCCATCAAAATGATAAATTTAATTATTCCAGCTGCTGTGAGAAAAGGCTATAAATGATCTGCTGAAGAACATGCGGTCCGCTCCTCACGTGCGTTACGACTACTAGCCGGACACTTACAGACGTGACGTAATGATGCGAAGACATGCTTGAATTTCCCGCGGAAATCCACCATACCACTCTAATTATAATACATTATTACAGTCTTACCGTTGTGAATAGGGCTAAGGTAAGGAGATAGTTTTGAATTCTGGCTTATTGTGTACTTAAAAGTGTTACCAATTTATTTATTTTTATTTTTTGCAATAAAAGTCTATACATTTGCTAATATGGCTTACTATATTTGTATAAAGGAATTCAATTCATTTAAAAATAAAGGTACTGCATAATTTGCATATCTACACATTTTTAAACATGTTAAAGAGGGATACAAAAGCACCTGTTTTGTAAAATGACCCAAATATTTGGTCCACTGGCTGAGTTAAACAAACTCCAATAACATGTCCTGTCTTTTACAGATTGAGGTATGTTTAGTCAACAGAAAAAGGCTTTGCTGTCGTTTCTGAGACAAGATACTCACATGGTCTGCAGAAGTGGGTTCCCCACAAACGCTCTCTCTGGAATGGCCTTAATGTTGTTGTTGTGGAAACCCCTGCAAGACAATTGGAGAGTGAGAATATGACCATCTGCACGCTTGAACACAATCTACTATAGGATGAGGAAATCCAGCGATCAAGAACAGCTTTGCAGAGCGTTTTTTCTAACTGCATCTGTTCCGTATAGGCTATAAATTGTAGCGCCGACGTGCTATTCGGAGTGGCCACACATTCAACCACTGCAACAGCTTATAATTCATCATCATCTGCCGTCACTATGAATCTAACATGCTCAAGTTAATTTATAGCACACATGTTGCCAGCAAATTGTAATCCGAAAATTCTAAACAGTCTAAAATAATTACGCGTGTTAAATAAACAGGGTTAAAAGGTCTTTTTTGGGTGCCAAAAATTAATTAATCACCTTGGACAATCGAGTCCAATTGCATTTTATCTTAGGGAAAGTGCAGCACTCCCCCATAAGCACACGTGTAAGCCATTTGGTTGCGTCAATTCACATTTGCCCATGTAAACATCCTTTGTATCTTACAGAAACACCTGTCGGGGGCAGTCCCGCAGGCAAAAAACACTTTAGGATACTTGAGAAGGAAGGACTTAAGCGCTCTTCTCTAAGCATCTGCTTTTTTGCAGGAAACTTGTGCTTGAGAACCACATTCTAGGGACTAACCGGGATTTACAAGGAGCACGAGGCCAGGCCAAGCGGTCCACTTTAAAGGAAGCATGCTGACACATGTATGCTGGGTAAGTTAGTCTCAGTTACTTACAGTTCCTGAAGCTTGGCCAGTGTGCGAATGGCCACGGGGAACTCTTGAAGGTCATTGAAGTTCAATTCCCTAGAGAAAGGAGATCAACCATAAGAGTAGAAGAATTCTGAGGAACACAGTGTTTATGATTTATATTTTTTTTAGTTCTGTCTTGCATACTTTTGGAACATCAATTAGCTGTCTCGTCACATATTAGCCAAACTGTTGTAATGTTTTCAATTGATCTTTCATCCTACGTGTCTGTAGCATAAGCAAACAGTTAAGAACTGTGGTTCCAATCAGTCAAAATCCTTCCCTATGACCTTGTGGGTTTTCCGTGTGGGTCGTCCTTGGAGACCAAGACAGCTGTTCTAAGCTAATCTGACATGACGTGACCTCTCCTCTGCATACATTATTTTTGTTGTATGCATTTCATTAGCCTTCTAGGAAACCTGCGTCAAAAACCGCGCTTGAACCAAAACACGGGCGGTTGCTAAGGGCGAGCGGCCTTACACGCAGGTGCAAGAACAATGTGTTTATGGCCACAGTTTGCATGCTGTTTTCCTTGGATCTCAGCGTTCCTTTTCATCTCTGATTCTTTTAGTTTTGCAGAGAATAATTATTGGGAAAATCCTATAATTGAACAGGAGCTCCCCACTGGGCGGCATTAATAGGTGCCTTTTGGCCCTGTTTCCTCAAGGTCCAGGACTTAGTCATATCGTCCGCTCCCCGCAGTTACAATACCCGACTCTGAATGTGTCTCTTCATATCCATAATTATATGTCTTATCCCTTAGTGTTAAGTGTACGCTTTCAAAACAGTCCAAATGTTTATATATTTTAATCTTTTTTTTTTTTTTTAAGGGGGGAAAACGCTTTTGGCAGGTGGCCAGTGTGTTTGAAGCGAGCTTGGTGAATAGGGGTGGACCCGCGTTGGACGCCATCCAGAAAGGGCGAAACACTTGCTTAATTCCAGTGTGCGTAGGTGTACATGTGTTTGTCTATATGTGCGTGAGTGTGTCTGTGTTGCAGAACAGTGTTCAAGCGAACTGAACTTAGCCTATTTGAGGTGAATATACAGTACTGTGCAAAAGTCTTAGGCTCGCTAGTATTTTCACACACAAAAAGTGGGTTTAAGCCAGATATTTATATGTTTTGCTGTAGGGTGTCAGTAGGACATATCAGTTTACATTTTCAAACATTCATTTTACATTTAATTGTAATAATAAAAAAATTATTTTTATTTTATTATGCACAAGAAGTCTGATAGCAGCCGGTATGATCTGACCTCACCATCCTCGAGTCTGTCTGTGAATACATGAAGAAACAGAAAAAACTGAGACGGACTAAATCCAGAAAAATGTCTCCCAGGCACTTGAAGAAACCTTCCTGCAAAACTACAGTACTGTGAAAAATGTAGGCACTTGTCAGAATGCTTTAAAGTGAGAATGCTGTCAAAAATAATAACATAAATAGCTTTTATTTATGATTTAACTTCTATTAACAAAATCAAATGGATATTTGGGGTGACCACCCTTTGTGTTTAAAACAGCTTTTGTCACCTGCATCTATTCCTACACATATTCATGTAGTTTTGCAGGAAGGTTTCTTCAAGTGTCTTGGAGAAGTTGCCTCAGTTATTCTGTTATGTTTTTTCATGTAACCACAGACAGATTTACTGAAGATGAGATCAGATCTCCATGTGGAGCATAGAGACTATTGTCAGACTCTTTATGCATACAGAAATCTCAATGGATTATTAAAATGAATGGCAATTAATTTATAAATGTAAACTGATATTTCCAACTGACACACTACAGCAAAATATATAAATAACTGGCTTAAACACACTTTTTGTGTGTGAAAAGACTTTTGCACAATACTGTATATAAGGAAATTCTTGATATATGACAAATTTACTTAAAGGTAAAGTTATTTCTGCACCTTTTGTGTCACCAATGAAATTGAAAAAAGAATACGTTTTCAAACATGTTCCTGGATCATCATCTTTGTTGATCCTGGAACAACATTCCAACCAGTCAGATTTTGGGGACAAGTTTACAGTTAACCATTAAACGCATACCTCGGGTCTTTAGTGACCCGGGCTCAGAGATTTACAGCAGAGCAAGAACTGAACGCAATCGAATATTACTGTCACTGTCACTGATGCTGGATCTGCTGAAGAAGCTGTAAGAGATCAAAATATTGATTTTGAAGTTGTTGATAGTTTTGAGGATATGTTTGAGATGGTGAATATGAGGCAGTTGCTGAATGTACTGAAATGAGCTCTGACGAGGACAGTGATGATGGGATAAAACATCTGCTCAAACTGAACCCTTCCAAGCTCCAAAAGATGACAAAATATGCTTTATTTTATTCTCCTGCAATTGTTATTCTAATATCAGGATAATATTATATTATCGCGACAGGCAGCGATCCATCTGTGTTTGATATAGATCCGGGTCGCTAAAGACCCCAATATGTAATAATGACTGGCGAAACATTCAACCAGGGTTAGGTGCTTCTACTTCAGAGTTAAAAACGTATTATTTCCCTCTGATTTTAGGGATAACTTATGGTTAGGGTTAGGTTTGGATATGGTTAGGATTAAATTTGTTCTAGGATCAACAAAATATGCTGACCCAGGAACGCTGCCTAACGCGATGCTCAAACTAACAGCAATGTTTTGGTAGTACTACAGAGCCACAGTGTCAAACACTTTTCAGGTGCATCAACCAACGAATGGCTCTGTAAAATCTAATAGCTTTCCTGACTCACATTTACTTAGTTAACTTTACTCAGTAATATAGAATACATACTTCTTACTTGGTTTTGTTGAGTTACAGTCAATTGCAGGGTGAAAATAACAGTTTACTCAATTGTTTGAGTGCCGCTTACTTGAAACAAGCAAGTAGCAACAAAGGATGCAATGACGTTATTACACCAGTCAGTGGCAGCAGTGAAGTAAAGTGTGCCTAATGTGCAGAAAAAACGAAGAAGAAGCGGCACTTGTAAGAGCATGTGCGATTGAATCTGCATGCATCGGCGCCAATTTGAATTTAGCAGATGTGGAAAGACGTTGACAGGCTGCCTACGCTTTATCCGGAGCTTCGTTGCTTTTTGGAAGAAGAATAACATAAGGTAAATCAAGCATGCAACTTTTGTGTGAATGTTTTTTTTGTCTCCTCTGTTGGCATTGGTTTATAAATTATTAATGTTACACATCTGTTAAAATGGCGCACATTTAAAGTTATATGTAACCTGCAGCTTATGCAGAGATTAAGTTTGTGATTATTTTTTGACAATATTTGTGATTTCACTGAAGCTTTATACTATTATTTTTGTGAGACAGCTTCTGGGAAAGTGAGGAAAGTGAACCCTAGTTGAACACTCATTGCATCAAAGATTGACCAGACCTTCTCAATGTGAATACATGAGATTGTGGATGCAGAAACTCCAGTGAAAACATTGATGGACTTTTACAGAGAGACAAGTAAGTTAAGCACTTATTCATACTCATTTTCCACCATGAGAAACCACATTCTGTTTAGGTTTGGCTTTAAAATTGGCCTGTAAGCCTTACCATGCATTAACAAATGTCCATACTGTCCCAAGCCTCAGTATTTTTTAAATTTTGTTATGTGTTGTAGGTGTTTGCGCAGTTTAACAGGATACTCAGCACAGATCTGCAGAATAAGTTTCATGGTGCTGTTGATCGGTAAACACCACGCTTTGTCACAATGTTGAAAGAGAAATTGGATGAGCTAATGCAGCAAATGAATACAGGGTAAGTTAACTGCAGCCTTAATTTTGTTTAATATTCTGTGATAGAAATTAATATAATTAGTGACAGAATTGTGACCAAACTTAATTTTACTGTAGCTTTAATGTTTCATGATCTTGAACTTTTCCAGAAACAAGCAGATGTGACAGCAATGCACACTCTTGTGATCCGGGGCTTACCTATCCTGCTTGGTGATGACGCCAGTACCTTATACAACACCTGCAACGTAAGTTCTCATTGTAAAAAATTTGAAGTGTTATGTCTCCCAAAAAATTTAAATGGTCATCAATAGCACTTCTGTGTTCCATTGAAAGTTATTCAGTGATGCAAACTTTTCTCCAAAGAAAATAGTATAATTTTACAACTAATCTCTTCAGTGTTAACTTCATTACTTCATCGTAAAGATCATCAATTGTGAAAACGGTTAATTTGGCTATAAAGCAGTTCTGCAGAAAACTGTGATGTTATAGCCTAGTTCCGTTCCGTTATTATAATATTTAATTAATATACCTTGCATACAATAAAATAAATCAAAAGATACATGTTAAATACTTAATGGGACATGGATAACAGGCAGTGTATGCAGGGCAGATAACTGACAATTAACCCATTTAATCCCAAAGTTGACATGTATGAATTTGAATTGAATTTGTTAATATATTAAACAATCAAAGTCAATTAAAGGATTAGTTCACTTTCGATAAACTTCTGCTGAAAATTTCCTCACCCCCACATCATCCAAGATGTCCATGTCTTTCTTTGTTCAGTCAAAAATAAATTTGATTTGGTTTTTGATGAAAACATTCCAGGATTTTTCTCCTTATAATGGACTCAATGGACCCCAAACGGTTAAAGGTCCGGATGACAGTTTCAGTGCAGCTTCAAAGGGCTTTAAACCATACCAGACGATGAATAAGGGGTTTATCTAGCCAGATGATCACTCATTTAAAAAATAAATAAAAAAGTTTACGTTTTATAAGCACAAATGTTCGCCTTGCTCTGTTCTGTACTGCGCGTTTGTCATTTGTCAAACTGTCATTTGGACCTTGAACCGTTTGGGGTCCATTATATGAAGAATAATCCTGGAATGTTTTTATCAAAAACCTTAACTTCTTTTCGACTGCAGAAAGAAAGACATGGACATCTTGGATTACATTGGGGTGAGTAAATTATCAGCAAAAGTTTATTTAAAAGTGAACTAATCCTTTAAGTAAGAAAAATATTGAAAAATCCTTGAAAAAATATGTCTGGTCACAATTGTTACCGGTAGTAGAACACAGGTCTAAGGTGTTAATGCATTTACAAAATTACAAACCTCCAGCAATTATTTTAAAGACTGTTGCTGTGTCCCAATTCACCTACTTATACTACAACCTAAAAGTATGTACTCTTTTTGTGAAGAAAAAGTACATACTTTTGTGTGTTTATAAGATGAGTATGCCAGTTTTGGGACATACTACTTCGTCATCTTTAACGGACTCTTTCGCTTAGTAACGTGCATCCAGTCACCGTTTAAACTGCCCTGTCAATCATCGTCACAGTTCAAATCCTCCACATTCAGTTTAATTTCCTACCGTATCGGAGAGAAATGTAGTCGCACTTTGATCTGCCAGTTGTGTTTGCAGTTTAAATATAATGATGCATTTAAGAGTTAATGGCCAAACATATCAGTACAAAAGGTCACAATGCTGCTGCAGATGAAATATAATGTGGATAACAAACATTGAAGAAATATATTTTCGATAGATAGATCTTTTAAGATGGCACCATGAAATAAATGTATGTGGTCACAACCAAACCACCTAAAAATGTTAGACCTACCCAGAACTCATGTAGACATCTTACATTGGACTATAAATGGACATGTGCTTAATAATAATAGTTGCTTTTTAAAACCACACTAAAATATGTGAGGTAACACTGTGGATTTTCACATTCTCCTGTTGTAATATTTTTATTGTTTGGTTTTATTCAGGAATGTGATGTTGATGGCTGGCCACAAGTGTCCGTTGAGGTGCTGACTGTTATTGATGAAGAAGAACCTCTTATTCAAAACAAACTGTACCTTGACCCAGTGGCTACTGCAATCATTGTGAGAGGAGGTATAGTACACCTTGTTGGGTCTGTCTTATGCTTCAAATTTGAATGACCAAATGTAATCAAATTGTGTTGTAAAAGGTTTTTGTTTTAAAAAAAATGTTTTACCCCAGTGCAAAATTCTGTGTACCATTCTTGTGTCAGTTGTTAAGGAAACAAAAACAATAAAATTACCTTTGAACTGTATCATTGCCTTAAATTTATTTGTCCATATGTAAATGTTATCTTTGAAAAATTGTGAACCTATTCTCAATGATTTATAATAGATGACTGTTAGCACTTAAGTTATTTGAGTAAAGCTTACTTGGTTTTTTCAAGGCAATCGGTTTGCATGGTTTTAACAAGTAAACTGGATTGCCTTTTGAAGTAAAGTAAACTCGGTAATTCCAAGTTGTATTCAGAAAACTTCACCTTAGAAGAACTTGCATTAATGAGTTAGGAATACTCACAAAGTGTATTTTACTTGAAATGATTTAGTTGTTAAAAATAGTCATTCTGAGTAGTCTATACTAAGACAAGTACATCTAAAGTAAATTATTAAGTTACTGGAACTCTCTTGTGAGTGTACAAAACTTGACAAACACTTGTTAGTTCTACATACTATTCCTATTTCACTTTACTTGGTTTTTCAAGGCAATCGGTTTGCATGCTTTTTTAAGTAAAGTTTACTAATTGGATTTTACAGTGACTACAGGATAGTTTGAACAAAAATCGAACAAATATACTAAACAACGTCTTTTTATTCATTAGCTCTCTCAATTTTAGTGAGTCATGTAAATGTTTAAGTGATTTTATTCAAACATTGCATGAAAATTCACTCACACTTGCGGCCTATAAAATGGGCTGCATATGGAGAGACTGGGAACACAGTGCTGTGGGTGAGCCGTGCCATGTGGCTCTGCCATGTCTACATCCTGGTTTTGTTTAGAACATCCGTCAGTCTTGTTTGGAGACATTACTTTGATATGGCAGTGAAGAGGAATGCCTTTCATTTCCTGGGAAGACCTCATTGTTTAGAACGGGAGCTGTCAGTTACCTTGATTTACAATTCATCAAACCACGCAGAAGTCTGTTTGAAAGCTAAATCATCAGGCATCATAACAAAACAACACGCCGGTGGCCACTAAGTCTGATGATTATGAATGCGTTTTTGGAGATAATTATAGTGATGGGGATTACAGCAGCATCAATAAAAAGATGCACGGTATCCCACGAAAAGATGTCTGAGACCCTTTAAAGAAGGGTAATATGTTTCCCTCCGTTGTTTCAGGAAGCTCAGCACTTCCCAAACACACATGTGCAACTGAACGGAGACAGCTGGCATGATTTCTTCCAGTGTGTCATGTTACATGTAAGAATATTTGCCTCAGGAAGATTAGTTTCTTGCTTAGCCATCATTATAGCGGTGATTACAATGTCATTCAGTATACAACATGACTACATATTACGGATTCTGGGACTTTTGTTTAAGCACTGTGACATTTTAATTGTAATGCATATAAGTTTAATACTTTATCCACTACAGAAGCATTCCAAACTGTATCGTTTTTTGTCATTTTCAAGTGCTTAAATCTAGTGCAATAAATATCTTCTCCCTGAATCAAATCCTTCCAAAAGCCAAATTTATCAAGCCACAGAATTTTCACGGGAGAGTTTCGGCACATGGTTCCTCTGTGATTGCTCTCAAATGAAGTGTTCAGTTCAGTGTGTGCAATTCTCAAGGCTGAAATCTTCTCGTAAAGAGGAAAACGTCATCTTTAGCACTTCAGCAGGCTGTTAAAAAGCAGGTGTGAACCTCTCGGTATCCTGGAGACCACCATGACTTTAGCATATGCTTATTACTTTAAAGCCAAACTTTCATAGCATGGTCTATGTAATGTCTTTCATACATTACATTACAAATATGTGTTGGCTTTGGGTTCATAGGCCCCTTTCAACATTTCTCATGAATTTTAAACGCATTTCTCATGCATTTATTGGCCGTGTTTAACATTTGATTTCAATCTACCATGTTTGGTAATGTATAATAAGTTATATAGCATGCGTCTGGCAGAGAATGTCTGTTATTGCCCAGCTGTGATTATGAAAATTGTAGCCAGTAGCCATAAAATTATGTTTCTTTATCTATATTTTTTACTTGTTTATTCATTTATTCATATAAATGTTATTTTGTTTACAAAAATGGCCGTCAATTAAAAGATTAGTTCACTAGTTCACAAATTTCCTAATAGTTTACTCACCCCCATGTCATCCAAGATGTTCATGTCTTTCTTTCTTCAGTCGAAAAGAGATTACGTTTTCTTGAGGAAAACATTCCAGGTTTTTTCTCCATATAATGGACTTCAATTGCAACCAATAGGTTGAAGGTCCAATCAATGCAGTTTCAAAGGAAGGGCTTCAGAGGGTTCTACACGACCCCAGACGAGGTATACGGTCTTATCTAGCGAAACAATCTGTCATTTTCAAAAAAGTATATAATTTTTAACCACAATTTCTCGTCTCGCTCTGCTCTGCGACGCGCCACACATTACGTAATCACTTTGGAAAGGTCACGATAGACATAGGCGGAAGTACCACCTCAGTGTTTACAAAGCGAAAATGCGAAGACTCATACAAACGCCCTAAAAATAACTCCTATTCCTACCTATTCCTCAGCTGGGATCATGCAGAGCCCTTTGAAACTGCATTGATTTGGACCTTCAACCCGTTGGCTAAATTGAAGTCCATTATATGGAGAAAAATCCTGGTATCCTGGTTCGACTGAAGAAAGACATGGGTGAGTAAATGATCAGGAAATTTTAATTTTGAACTATTCCTTCAAAACTTGATCCAGTGTAATATAATTGCACTGAAATATAATTACAACCACCTCAAACATGGGTCATGCTATTGACATTGCCTGAAAGGTCTAATATGCACACGAGCGTACACTCTAAAAAAATCCTGGGTAAAAAACAACCCAATGTTGGGTCAAATTGGGTTGTCTTATGCAAATATTTAACCCAACCATAGGGTTAAAACAACCCAATTGCTGGGTTAGTCCATATTTGACCCAACATTGGGTTAAAACAACCCAGCATTTTTTTGAGTGTAGTCATAGAACATTTTTTTCTTGAAATCCACATTATAAATGTAATTTCCCTTGACATTTCCCACTCATTTCAGTGACTGTGTTTGCTGAATATATGAAGGCAAAGAGGCAAAAGGAAGCACATAATAAAGGACAAACAAATATTTGTAGCCTGTAATAACAACATCAGCCACTAGGGACATCAGCCTCATAACCACAACCCAGAGGGCCACCTTTATAGTTTGCACACTGCTTACACGTATGAGTACTTTCGTATGGAACACTAAAAACATCATCCAACACTGCAGTCATTGTCAGGGAATTATTGTTGCTTCTATCACAGAAATTGAAAGCCTGCCATAAATTCTTAGATTTTAATGAGAGGTAAGAGTGTTTCTTAAAAACAAGGTACTGCAATTAACATGTTCATATCTCAACAGCACAAGTATTGTGTAAATAATGATTTGTTTATAGTTCATATAAAGCTGAACTACTGATACTAAGTAGAGTCAAGCTAGTTTGCTAGTCATTTTGATTCATATTTATAGCCACGACCTCTTCCATAATGATATCACGAGGATGCCAAAATCAAATAACAGATCAGGGTCTGTTTGCATTAAAAACAGGAAATGCTTTCATGTTTTTAATCTTTCATGAAGGGATCTTACTCACAGAGTCTCGAGGCTGTGCAGTCCCTCAAAGCAGTTCTGTCCGAGAGTCCGGATCATGTTGTTATGAAGATGCCTAAACATGAAAACATTCATTAGCGTTATAATAAACATCAAAACAAACCTCAGGAATGACACCTGTTTGGCTGTGCACACTGCTTCAAATAAATGTAAACGTGGCGGATGAGATATAAACCTGATCCACACTATCATTTCACTGCTTTGTAATTGTAAGAGTTTAGGATTCTTGTGGTGTCCTAAACCAAGGCATGTGTTCCAACTTCCTCTTCTTTCATGGTTTCCATTCCTCACACCGATACATGCACAATGGTTAGTGTGATGTACTCAGGATCAAGGGTATTTCTAATCCATGTTAACATTTAACATTTTTCTCTGATTGTAGGAATCGGATATGTTGGGGTAAGATACTAAGCATGCTGATCCAGATATACATTCAATTTGGTTAAAATATTTGGTGTGGAAGTAGATACGTACAGGACAACCAGGTTGGAGAGGTTCCTGAAGGCATAGTCTGGGATGTGGGTGATGCGGTTTAGGGCAAGGGTCATAGCCTGGAGTGAGGAGAGGTCATTGAGGGCGCTTACTGGGATCTCTGTCAGGGCATTGTCATCAAGCCACAAGTGCCGCAGGGACCGCATACCCAAGAGGGTCCTTGCTGGCACCTCCATAATCAGGTTGGCATCCAGGCGCCTGTTTTTAGTTGAAAGAACAGAAGCAGATGTTTATTCCCGTACACAGGTTATAGAGAGTGCAGAAATGATAATGCAGTCAGTCATGTTTAATAGTCACTAGTTGGTTAACATTCACCTCAAGTATGTGGATTTATTAGAACATGCAGACATTTGTTAAAATTAGCAATTACTAATGACGAGAATTAAGAGACTGGTGTAATATGCCTTTCCCTGCAGATGAATCACTGAAGGAAGTTTCTGAACCTGTGTTAGCAAGACATTATACACTACCCAAACTCCATAAAAAATATACCTAACATCTTCCACTAACTTTTGACTTTTTTGATATTGAGACCTGACCTGGCATGACTCCAGCCCCAAAGTATTTGTGACCCAGTCAGCAGTGACACTCCTTGTCCGTGCAGTGTCCTGTCATGGAATCTACCTCTTTCATTCCATTCTTTAAACTGCCACGCCTTGCAGAGGTATATCAAAACAGATGAACAAAGGAGCCACCAATTGTGGCTAAATGGAAAGAGAGTATGTGCTGTGGTCTGCGGTCACAACATTTCTGCTTTGACAATATCATAATTAAAGGATCATTTTGTTGCCTCTTTGTTTCTATCTTTTGTTCTTCTAGTGTAAGGATTGGCACCTCTACCTGAGCGCTTTACACCCCATAAGTGATTTATATGCAAGTGTATTATGAAGCTATCTTTAGTTGCTCCAGCATGGACTTGTTTAATGAGAGTTTTGGCACGATTGCTGCTCTTAATGTTTGAGACTGGGAACACCGGTAGCCCACAGGTGGAGTGCTGTGCTTTGCGGATTTTCACATTTTTGAATTTAAAGCTTTTGAAGAAAGAAAGAAAGAAAGAAAGGGTGCTAAATCACAGCAAGTGAGTTTCAGACGATACAAAGAAAAGTTGTGCAATCACAAGCCAGGCGTACAAGGGCTGCCGAGTCAAAGATCTCGATCCAACCACATGAAGGCATTTTGAAAATTGGCCATTCCTCTTTCATTTCGCTTGAGCTCATATGGTGTAATAAAGCACCGATTGATAATTTGATGGCTTTGTGGCATGCTGAGCTGATTTGGTTAAAGCCACTAAGCAATTGTTGCTCCATACTGACTGGAAGGCTTTAAGACAGTATTGAATCAACAGTTTCTCTCTCTGATTTTTGGACATTAATCAAAGCATCTGAGCTAAAGATAAAAGCTGTGAAAAAAGTTTGCTGGAATTAATTGAAAGTGCAGACGTTGGGATTCTCTCACAAATCGAAGAACTGAGTGCCCCCATTTCTTCGCAAGGCTGTTGATCACAAACCTTGACATCTCCACAACCAAGATGAATGTTCTTCCTATGTCAACAAGTTAAGCCTTTGATCTAATGAATGTTGCCCCCTGGATTCAGTGGATGGGGGTGTGTTGAACCTCAGCGATCAGCAAGTCGTGATGTATGATAGCAGCAGAGCACGTGAAGTTAGCCGCAAGCACTTCCTCTGCATTTTTTCCCTATGACCTTTCACACACATTCATTTGCACTGGCCTCTCCTCACCTCCCCTCTGGCATCCTCATCCCACGAGTCCTTCAGCTCAGGATAATGCACGATGAGCATCAATAGTACAGGTACTTGAACCCAAAGTACAATGCTATTTGGCTTGAAGAACTCTTTGTATTCTCAACCTACATTCTCCATGCTGTGCAATATCTTGCTGATGACATCTCAATCATCTGGTTTGATAGACTTGAAATTGCATGTGTAAACATTGCTTTGGCCATCTCTTTTGTTTGGAATTTCATTGGAAACCAACATGTGATCAAGAGGTGTTGTATTGCCTCTGATTTAAGGAAGCTAAGTATTATTGTTGCTCAGCTTTGACGGCACCTTTATCAGATCTTTCTTTCATAGACTAAATCCTGGAAGGATGGTCTTGACATCAAAGGATGCTCTGTGCTGAGTGTAGCAAGTTTAGACTCTAGTAAAGAAACAAAGATTAGTTTCATCACCAATCCTCTGTCCTGCCCCAACTCATCTTCCCTCTGTCTACATCGGGCGCCAGTGGACTTCAAACCTTATAGCCCCCCCAGTGGTTAACCGATCCCCATCTTATCATTACCCTAAATTACATGTTTGTTGAGAACTAAATGCCTTTCTACTCTTGTGGGAACTCAGGACAGAGCACCTAGCTGAATCACTGCATATTCTTTGTTATGGGGGATTGAAAGTGAGCGTAAGTTGGCTGGACGAATGCCAGAGCTCTGTCTCACTACAGGGAGGGTCTGGACACAGTCTATGCACGTCTGGAGCCTCTTCTGGAACCAGGCACGTCTTCCATGCGGAAAAAAACTGTTGGTGGCAAAGGAATTAAATTTGTACGCCATGACTCTAATGAAAACATCCTTGCAAAGGTAGAAGGAAATGAGCGCATGGATATTTACATGGAATTATTCATTTGGAAAAAGTGGGTGTGCGGCTCCGCTCCGGGATCCTGACTGGCATTGGGAAACTGGAATAATTGAAAGGAGTTGAGGGGTGGATGTGAGTCGAGCAGATGGACAAGGCCAGACAAAATCCCAGACAATATTTAGATTCTGACCTTTTCATGGGGAACCAGTTAGGAATAGGGGGCGTGATTCCGATTAGGAGGGAAACGTTGAACCTAAGGAAGAGTAACTGATGGAAAATTGGGCTCTTCACAGCTCATTGAATCTCCCAGCGCTCGCTCAGGAGCCAGTGTGCAGTGTCTGGCGGTTTCCTCATGGGTTCCAGATGCGCCAACAGCCCTGTAAAGGTTCCTCTTTTTCACCGTTCTGATATTAAATGTGACAAAGTCACGTTTTGTCTTCCTCAAAAAGAATGACCTCTGGAATATCATACTTGTCTCCGTTGTGAGTTACCATTAAGCTAATAGCTCTTATAGAAAAAGTATAAACCCAGATCCACTGAATTGATTTTCAAATTGTATTCATTTTAAATACAGAATTATACAGACCACACAAGAACTACTATGACTTTTGTTACTCTTTCTCGATTCCTTATTTTTTGTTCCTCTGCGAAGAGCTGCATGGCATTGTTTGCAATTGAAAATCCAAAATAGACGAAAATCTTTGACCAAAAATGTATGCGTCTCACAATTATACAGCCAAAGAACACCTGTTTTACCACTGCCATGTGTGTCCTAAATTGCAAACTTGATCCTCCCTGGTGGGGAGTTCTTTAATGAATGGCCTAATGGTCCTAATAGGCATATAAATAACTGGGCTTTGCTGCATCAACTCTATTAGAGAGAAATGCCAAGAGTTACCTCATGGCTAGATTAGATATAGGGGTGGCAAATCATTCATTTTGTTACTCGTGCTGTACTTATTATGTAATATTTGATACATAATTATTCATCATGCTTTTTGGACGAACAGCTCCACTTCCACTTAGACTTCCTTTGATATATGACGGGGAGCATCTTCTAAGCAAAATAACATTTCACATGAGACCAATCTTAGAATCAAGTGAATCTGTTATATTCCAGCTGTTAAGATTGAAGCTGTGGTCACAACCAGGAGGTCTACACATGGAATGTGGACCTATCCAATGTTGCTTTAATATACACCATTGTTCCATGTAAATCTTTAACAGGCCAAGTTTGCTTTTGATCACTTGAAGTATGTGATACTTACAGAGAGAGCAAATTGGGTAATTCCCATGGGTCTTCACTGGGCAATCTCTCGAGCTGGTTATTCTGCAACATCCTGCAAAGATACCGTAAAAGAACATTAGAAAGATAATTCATTCTGCTCTGTATAATATTTTAAAACACTATCCCCCGGTTTTACAGAAAATACTTCCATTAAGTCAGTCTCATTGTTTTGTCTCAAGATGCACATCAGCATTTTGTTTTTTCTAAAGCATGTTTATAAATGTTACTTAAATGTCTTAATTGAAATAAGGCCTAATCATGGTTTAAAGTAAGCCCTGTTTGTGGAACCGGGCCTAAATGTGATTTATAATAGATTTACAAATGAAAACTAGTATTATCTCAGTGGCAATGGGTGGCCTTCTATTTGTATTAAGGAAATATAAAAACTAGTCCACCACTAGTCGATATGTGTCATTTGCTGGGTGGTGTATTGTAAAAGTTAACGCTGAGGCCATTTTCGAATTGAAAATGAGAGTGTGGCTCCTGGGCACAAGAGTTGTCCAGCTTACTGCTGGTGAGGTTACCTGTCGCTGACATCAATCAGTCAAGAGATATGATTTCAGGTACTGTGTGGTGCACTTTTCAATGGACAAAACCAGAACATGGGAGGGGCAGCGAGACTCAACAAGACGAAACAGAACAAGGGGGAGAAACTGCCTGGGTGGGCCACTGAGGTCATGCTCACAGGACTCGACGAATAAAAGAACGAAAGAAACAGGAAGTGGTAGAACAATGACACTGAGCTCTTTGAACAAAGCAAATTATTCCAACGTGAGAGCATGAGGCCACAGACGTTGAGCTTTAATTACAAGGCAGACAGCTTTATCATGTCCAATCAAATGAAACTCCTGACATTTGACCACACAGCAGAGAATCGCCAGTGTTTGGAGGAATAAATGCTCCTTTGTGGACAGGATGCCCTTATCAAGAAAATCATGGTGCCACCATAGCCATTGTGAATTTAGACTTAAAATGTCCAGCAGTCTTGATATGACATTGTGAACAAGCCTCTATTATTTAGTCATTCAAATGGCACAAAGTTTGTATTCATACCCCCGCACTTTCAGTTTTGTGTGGCATTGTCATATTTTCACCAATTGTTCTTCCTTTTCGCCATGCTTTTCTTATAGTTTTGGTTTATATTTTCAAATTTACATTTGAAATAGTGATACTGACTAGTTCACTGAAAGCTGAACATTAGTTCAAAAACATCAGGAGGTCAGGTGCTCGTGCCTCAGACAAGTTAGGTTGTTGAATAGGATAGTACCAAGCACAATAGAGCACAGAAAGCAAACAGAGAAAGATTTGTAACTATTGTAAAACCCAACCCAATCCCTTTATGTCTACACTGACCACAGAAATAAGATCTCTGACGATGACAGACATTATCTTGTTTTTGCAACAGAAGAAAGGATGTTAAAATATTAAACTGAACTAATTTTCTCATGAACTAAAATGTAACTCTAGTAACGGTTAAAGAAAACATTTTTAATAAGGTACAATTACTGAAACGGTATTGGCACATGATGAAGACAAACCTTTTCACTTTATGGGGCAATAAAAAGGATTTGATGTGACAGGGCAATTTTCTTCAGTTGTGCAATCGAAAAAATCAATGTTAGTGGATTGTTGAATGACAACACAGGGCAAATTTACTGAAGCTTCCAGGACAGCACGCAAAGGTGCATGGAATCCCTTGTGGAAATTTTGAGATGTTGGCGTGAATGCGTTTCATGCCTGGCCTTTGTCTGTTCTTTTCCACTCCATCAACTGGTTAAGTCAGTCAATAAAATTACAATCTGTCAATAAAACATCAACAAACACCGAGGCATAAAGAAAAGCTCACTGACCATTCAACACAGAGCAAAACCTGAATCATCACCTGTCAGCGGTTCTGTTTCCAATTTTGCAGTCTAATTTTAAAGTCTTTTTCAGAATGAATCAGCCTGAATGTTATTTTCCATAGAAGCATTAACTGAAACAAAAACGCTCTCACTCTTTCTGTCTTTCGTTACTTACAGGACTTTGAGGTTGTAGAGGCCTTGGAGCACGGGGCCAGGGATGTGTCTCAGGTGGTTGCCCGAGAGTCTCCTGTGGAAGGACAAAAGAAGTGCTTTGGTTCATTTGCAGTCCAACACATTGATGACTTTAGCAGAGAGATGAGAATCTGGTGAATTCATAAAGGCGAGTGTGCATGCGTTCAGGAGCTCACGGTGAAAACAAAAGTGAGAGATCTCCTTGGACACGAGAACCACAGCAGCTGGGGTTCAGATCTCTCTGGCCGCTGGTCTTTACCGCTCACATATAGAATCTTTCTTTTGTATGGACTCCAAACACGTCAACACATTTTGAAAGGAGCCAAGATATGAATGCGCTCTAAGCTCCTTTCGCCTCCTGTGGCAACAAACACGTCATAGTACGGCTGAATTTATATACAATGGCCAAAGATAAAATGGAAAGCATTGCTATTGAGGTGGAAAATGCACTCTACGCTCTGTTGTCAGACCTTGCTATTGTTTAAGGGCCTCACGCTACAGTCAGGGTGCAAATTATGGAAGTTTGGTGTGTATACTAAAACGAGAGATATACTCAAACAAGAAAATAATGTACCAAGAGCTAATAATGTTACCTGATGTCAAATAGACAATCCTAAACCTTTCAAGCATGAATTATGACATACCTTTTTATTGCTATTAGGGCATGAAAAACAAGATTTGAACTTATATTCAATTTTTTGAGAGATTTTCAGATGTCCACTTCAGGGGACAGTATGTATTCTTATTTTTAACTGAAGATATACTGTATTAAACATAATACTGTAACAACACAGTAATACTATTTGTATTTAACAAACCAATGAATGACATTATATAAAATCATGTGAAATCTCTAAAATATATACCAAAATATAATACAGCTTGAATTATTGCAAGCGCAATTGAGTTTGTTCCTGTTCGATCAGCAGACAAAAAAGAACTTCATACAAGTCGAATTTTGCGTGTTTTTGATATCAGAACATGAGGACATGATTCCATCGAATGTCTAATGTAGGTACAGCTCCGTGGAAACCCAACTCAGACTATGTAGAAAAAGCTTATGCTCATTCCAGTCTACCAGAGTATGTGGATTTACCCTTGTTAGCTTGCTAGCTCTCCTCTATGAGAAAACCTCAGCCTGAGATCTACCTTAATCTATTGATGTTTTCAAACGGTGGAAAAACTAGTGATCAGATGTTTTCATTCTCAACTTAAATGAACAGTGTTGGGAGTAATCGGATTACTTTACGATGTAACGAGTAAAGTAACAAATTACAAGTAACATACGTTATGTAATCACACATTTTTACCGGCAAGAGTCTTCTAGGATTGAAGGAATGGATGGATATTTTGGAGCAACTTGGAATCTCTGATTGGCCATCGGCCATCTTTGTTTGGAGAAAAAAAAAAGTCTGCATACGATGGCTTGCCACTTGGTGGCAGTGTATAGGATGATGCACTAGTGTCCTCTGTAGTGGTTGATGTGCAACTATGCCATCAAAATGAAAGGCATGCGCAAGAAAATGTATTTTTGAACAGCTGTCCACTGTTGTGACCTTTATTCGTGAAAGTCATGTTCGAATCATAATCACAGCAACATTATGCGTTCAGTGCCATAGGTGGGATCCAATTTTAGTGCAGGACGAATTTCAACAAATCAATATTAAGCAGAACATCGTGGCTGATACTTCTGAAATTACTTGAGACATGAGAAAGAAGTTCCCAGAGAGAGTCAGAACAAATATCAACCAGCTGTAGGCTCACCCATCCGGACTAATCAATTTGTTTATCAAACAAATCACTTAATAAGCATTCGTGCCTGTTTTTTCCTGGGTGGCAGAGTTTGAGGAAAGTCTGTCGAAGCCTCACAAGGAGTCATGACAGCCTAAACAGGACCACCCATACCTCCAAACTGCCTCAAAATCACTCCATCCTGCCGGAGTAGTCTCAGTCTCCTCCTGTACGCCAAATGGTTCTTTTTCTGTGACAAGATGAAATTTTTGAGAATTGCGGCCAATGTTTAGCATGTAAGTCAGCTTAGCTAATGTGATGGGTGCGACAGCTCTGGCAAAGCAACAGCCGTGTTGTATACAGGCACATACAGGGCGACACGAGCCCAGAATACAGAAAGAGAAAACCCAGAACTTTGTCCATGACAAGGTCTGACAGATCTTCACACACTCCCTTATGCACTCACACAAACACATACACACACACACACACACACACACACACACACACACACCAATGAGCCATGCCTCTGAGGTTTTTAATGGCTATCACTTCATGTTGTGCCAGACCACGCTCCCATCCATAGACTCTATTTCTGGTAAGACCGTGTGCCGCCACTCTTTCACAAACATTTGTTTTGCGTAGGGCAAGAGACAGGGGGAAGGAAAGAAGGGAATGGAGGGGCTGGTGGAAGGCAAAAATAAAAGTGTCAGATTTGGAGGCTGTGAAGCTTAGCGGTTCACCCCGTGTAAATAGGCCAGTGATGGTTTCACATGCGTGTCGGATGAGGTTTCAGGCACGTACCACAGCGAGCTGTTCTGCTGAAAGCTTGTGCCAGCTCTGCGGTCAACTTTTATCCCTCGTTATAATTCAGTCATGTATCTAAACACTGGAGCTCTCTGCTTTATGTATTCTCTCACATTACAGACAAACACAGCTCTAATGCTAATTTTCCTAAGTCACATGTGCCAACTTGTTTTATACTCTTCTGAGAAATATCTGGAATGATTAGTGTATCAGAATATTAAGATTTTATTCAAAATTGAATTTGGCCATGGGAACGTACATTACAAATGAGATTTCTTTGATATATAAACTCAGATATACGTTGATGCATTGTATACACAGAAAGACAAAAGCCAGTAGTGTTTCATCACTCAGGAGGAAGGTGTGTGAATGAAGTGCTGACTTTACATTTCAGTTGACAAAATGCAACTGGCTTTTGTCTTTCTGTCTAGGAAATGCATTAAGGTGTAACTGCATTTTGTTGTGAAATATTGTATTTCGTGCCATGTAGTTCTTTCAGTCCACATTCAACAACAATAGTATAGCAGGGCCCAACCCTGGTCCTGGAATACCCCCAAACTCTGCACATTTTGTATGTATGTCTCCCTAATCAAACACACTTGATGTAACTCATCAGCTTATTACTAGAGACTTCAAGACCTGAAATGGTTGTGTCAGATTAGACAGACATACAAAATGTGTACTGTTGGGAATACGCCAGGGCCAGGGTTGAGAACCACTGCGTTAGGTTACACTTGGCACCACACACTTTTTTCACTAGAGCAGGGGTGTCTGATCCTGCTCCTGGAGATGGAGGTGGAGATTAAGGTGCTACTCTAAGGTACTAATTTGCAACTTCTAAGAGTAAAAAAGGTACGAAGATTTAATTTTAAGGGACTGCCCCAGAGAAAAACTGTTGTACCCCTAAAGGTAAATAAAAATTCATTAAAACATTCATAGAGTGTTGTTGAGGTGTGTTTAATTGGGGTTGGAGCTAAACCTAGTGGCCCACCAGGAGCAGGATTAGACACACCTGCACTAGAGATCTTGGTGTGGACTTGTTGGACTCTGTTTGACATTGGGCTGCTTCATTTGATTGGTGTTCGAAAGTGGTCTTCTGATCATTGTGTGCACTAGCAAATCGCAATAAATTCGACAAAATCACTTGAAAAAAATGTCCGGTTTGATTAATACTAGCAAGGCGGTCATTTTGTCCGTTTTTAAATTTTGCAATGTGATAACTTTGTTGAAATGAAACTCATATAGCTATAGTACCCTGACTTTTCATGAATTATTTCATGAATTTTTATTAATTAAAATTACAAGTTCTGAGTATTTCTACCTAGAATGGCCATAACAGTCAAATTGACTGTACGCATTATGGACAGCGAATGCCACTTATTATGTCAGTGTTTGCTAGTTTTCCCCAATAGTGAAGATGCATCACTGTTTCCCAGCAACTTTCTAGTTGTTTTTATATGCTATTGCTAAGCTAAAACATACCCTTAAAATGTCAGCAAGAAAGAGATTGACTGGCGCAGAGGTTTTAGCCTCGCTTCAGAGCCTTGATGATTCTTGTGGCTGCATAGGATTGTTTCCGATACATTTCCATTAACTTCAGAGCATTGTAAAGTCCAAAATTCTAATTGTATTGAAAAAAGATAGATCTAATAATTTCTAAAATTAAAAAAATGTAATCTTACAAAATATTCTTCTTCAATCCATATTGGTTGGCATTTAGACTTTCAAAAACGACATTTCACTGCAGTGAAAAAAACTTTGCTCTCCCGCTTGCCACACACAAAGCGATGCGCACGCCTTCTCGTGCGGTCTAGAAGCTCTTACACAATTATATATATATATATATATATATATATAAAAGATTAGTTTAAACCATATTGTTCGATTTTATTCAAATTGAGGATTTTGTTTGAGGATCTTGACCTTTTTTTAGGGTGATGCCATCATAAAATATGACAGACATATAAAGCGTCATTCTAAAACCACAATAGAAGCAAAAATGACATTCGGTGCAGTCTAGTACCAAATGGTCAGAATGACTGCTAAGGCAATTTTAGTAGTTACAGAATTCTGGAATTTCTATTGTTAATGAGAATTCTGGTATTGTTTGCAGCCGATGCAAACACAATCTTCGCTAAATACGACTGTCAACCTCTATTGATAAAATTAAATTTGCATTGCTGCATTCTCCTATTCACATTTTTAATAGTAGAATGAATTTATTTTTGCTGTTTGTCTCCGAATAAGCCTTTGGAGAAAGTAGTGAAGCTGGCATCTTCTTGTCCAGCTGATGGTGCTCAAGGTGGTACTCACATTTAGACTGGGTAGACTCAGCCTGATCTGCCGGCGATTTGATTTCACCCTGCAACTCAGTCTGGAAACCTGTACATCAATTTCTACTGCTTCTGTTACACTTTTGCAGGAACCAATCACAGACTGGCTTATCCACCTGGCGTGCTGTTGGCGGCTTTAACTCGATGACGGATAGCGAAGCGATGGGTCGTAGCCCGTTGATCTCCTCTTGGGGTCTGATTGGTTGAAGGACTATCCAATTGCATACAGAGTCATTTGAATTATGCCCGTTGATCACGCCTCTTGTGGTCTGATTGGTTGAAGGACTATCCAATTGCATACAGAGTCATTTGAACTATGCTCGTTGATCACGCCTCTTGTGCAGTAGAAAATACATAGCAGACTCCCCAGACCAATGTTCAATCTTAAATTGAGCTTGGTCTTGTGATAGCCAGAAAAATGCCGGAGGTCTAATACTACACATACCACAACAATTCAAACCCAAAACTACAGTGTGAAAAGAGACTAGTGGAAGCAGAAGGAGGAGAATGGAATCAAACTCAGGTTCAGACCAAGCAATCAAACCAAGTGTGAAACAGCCTAAGAGACAACATGTTAAACAGAACCTCTTTGAACTCTTCCCTAATAACCCATGCCAGCCTACTAGTCTTTGCTCTCAGTCCAGCATTTTGCAAACTACCCTCAACACTCCACTCCCCTACAAAGAATTATTGAATGGTGAGATTAAGGAAAGCGTGAATGAGAAAAATATGCTATTGGTGGCAACCATTTCAAAAGCTTCGTACATTTTGGTTTCAGCTCTAATCTGATTCTCAGAACAAATGGTGTAAAACTCAAAAGCTGTTTTTCAAAACAGAATGCATTTTGTTGGATGCAAGTTACACAAAGCGTATTTATTTGCTGTAGTGTGAGATCGCCAGCATCTGTCCAAATCAGACCAAACAATAAAAGCCTCCATCAGATGAAGTGTGAGCTGAGCCTTTTCATACTGCAACTTTTACCGCAGATGTTTGTTGAAATTAAGTGTGAGGACACATTTGGTTGTCAAAAAGCGTAATCACAACCTACTAACAGCTCCATTGTTGCAGTTCCAGTCTGTTTTTAGCATCAATTGCAACCTCATAAAGTGGCAACCACATGTTTATTGGGAGTAGTTTACGAGAATCGGCTGCGTCGCAGATAGTGTGTGTAAAAAGGTGGAGGCTGGCCGTTGTCATTAGACCACTGAAAGCTGTGTTGACAACAAGCAGCACAAGTCAGAGGCAAAGAACTCTGGGATGGCTGGTTATTGTTAGGCCCCCTGCAGCACATCTGTCTTGTGTTAGATGCCTCATTGGGGGCCAAAATACCATAAAACTTTAATCATACTTGACTTTTTTTAAATTTTGGTTTGTTCATGGAGAGGTAATTTCAGTTGAGTTTCGGAGAAGAATTGTTAGGAAAGAACAAATAAAGCCTTGATGGGACACTCGGGTGTAACTCTCTGTTCTCCTTTGCCCTCATCCTTTGGATGTATCAGTGTAGTAGATTGAATTGTGAAATGTTTTCCACATCCACAGAATCTACACCTGCAGAACTGGGTACAAAGCTTTTCAGATTTCAGTAAAAAAAATTGTCATTAGTAATTTCTGCAATGCTAGCGACACAAAACAGAATTAAAGAGAGAGTTCACCCACAAATGAAAATTACAAGCATGATTTACTCACCCTCAAGTCATCCTAGGTTTATATGACATTCTTTTTAGACGAATACAATTTATATAAGTTATATAAAAAAAATGTCCTGGCAAATCCAAGCATTATAATGGCTGTGAATGGCTGCCCAATATTTGAAGCCCAAAAAGTGCATCAATCCATTATAAAAGTAATCCATAAAAATATCCATATTTAACATGTTATAAAGTATAATTATCTAGATTCAGCCAGACCGCCATCCGTATTCCATAAAAAAGCATAACTGGTGCGATGTATGAGGTAGCATAAGCGTTTTGAACTGCAAGAGGGATTACACTTTCTTCATGAGTTGAATACGAAAGATTTTACTTTAAATAAAGTTTTAAATATGGATATTTTTCAGACACAAACCTATCAATTCACTTCAGAATGCCGTTATTAACCCAAGGGGGTGAAGCCATGTGGAGCACTTTTATAATGGATGGATGCATTTTTGGACTTCAAAATTTAGGCTCCCATTCACTGCCATAATAAAGCTTGGATTTGCCAGGACATTTTTTAATATAACACTGATTGTGTTCGTCTGAAAGAAGAATGTCATATACACCTAGGATAACCTGAGGGGGAGTAAATCATGGGGTAATTCTCATTTTTGGGTGAACTATTCCTTCAATGATTGTTTTTAAGCAGTTTTCTAGAACACTCCCCCTACCTGTCATTGGTTGGAAAGACTAATAGCCCTACCCCAAAACACTTGCCACCAATAGAAACATTGTTTCTATATTGGGGTCAGAATGCTTAACTTATGAATGGCTTGCTTATAGTATTTTAACACACACACAAAAAAGTACACTTTAGGTTCAAACGTTTCGCCGAATGTGTTCAGTGCATCATTCAGTGTATAAAAACCATTCCTTCTGGCCCTTCTCATCCATAATCAAACAGGACAACATTTATTGACACATTGCATTACACCTTCCAAACAGTAAACACTTTTTTTTGTCCTTTTCTGGAAATGAGGCCTACATGATAAATTACTTTCATAGAGATAAATGCATGCCATGCCCTTGAGGCAGTTTTAAAAGAGCTCAATTTCATTGTCTACCTATTAAATTATTTATTTTTGCAATTACCGCAAGCATAAACCTGGACAAATAGTGATTACTTAAACAAATTACTCAAACCACATATGTATCGCATTATTGAACAACTATATCTGAAGAATTCTCTGACTGGTGAAAATATCATTGGTTTTAAAACCCTAAGAACCAGGTCATATTATTTTCAATGCAGTTTCCTATGATATCAGTTTCATAGCACGATGGAAAATGCTTCTATTGCTAAATCATTTTCGATTGGATCCTGGCCTGAGGAGGATCTGCAACTGGAAAAATGTACACGTCGTGACTGTACTTCCTCTGGCTTTGAAATTCGAAGTCTCGCCAGCTCCCTGAAAGTGACCTTGTCTCCTCGAATATGTATTCATCATCACTATAAACTCTGACCTGTGCAGAAATAGGCTGCGCACGGCCCTTTTGATTCTCTCGTAAAAAATTGGATTGGCATTTACACAGATCTTTATCACAGGGCTCTTGCTCTGTCCCATGTGGGAAGGAAGATAACGGAAAGATCCTGTGATATGTCTATGCTATCATACATAGAGTAACCAAAATTTTACATTTCAAGAAAACAGATACGAGTTCAGACCAATTCCACGTACCAAATTTCCTAACTTTGATTTCACAAGCCAGTGTTGTGGAAGCTATTCTGAAACTGACTGTCTGTTTAATATCTGCCATCACTTTATTTTAATGCTCCTCAACAGATATTCAACTGACTATAAGTAACTTTTCACCTATATGTAAATTTATTCTACTAACTCAAACCTTAACACCTAACCCTTACTTAAACATCTACTAATACTCTAATGAGAGTGAGTAGACATGTAGTTGACAAGTTAACTTATAGTTAATAGAAAGTTTGGTCACACTTTAGTTTAGGGTCCAATTCTCACTATTAACTATGACTTTTGCTTCAATAAACTCTCAATTTCTGTTTATTAATAGTTAGTAAGGTAGTTGATGCATTTAGGTATTGGTAGGATTATAGATGTAGAATTTGATTATGCAGAATACGGCATTAATATGTGCTTTAAAGGTACCAATAAACAGCCAATATCCTAGTAATATGCGTGCTACTAAGCAACCAGTTAATTGATAGAATTGGACCCTAAACTAAAGTGTCTTACCGAAAGTCTAAAGTGGACCATCAGAATAAAGTGTTACTGGTGTGTCCAAATGTTTTGACTTGTGGTGGAACACTATTAAGGAAATTTTTCTTGGAAGGAAAGGATTTGAGCGAGTTTGACAAGAGCTAAATTGTGATGGCTGGACGACTGGGTCAGAGCATCTCCAAAACTGCAGCTCTTGTGGGGTGTTCCCGGTCTGCAGTGGTCAGTGTCTATCAAAAGTGCTCCAAGGAAGGAACAGTGGTGAACCGGAGACAGGGTCATGGGCGGCCAAGGCTCATTGATGCACGTGGGGAGCGAAGGCTGGCCCGTGTGTTCCGATCAAACAGACGAGTTACTGTAGCTCAAATTGCTCAAACAGACGAGTTACTGTAGCTCAAACTGCTCAAGAAGTTAATGCTGGTTCTGATAGAAAGGTGTCAGAATACACAGTGCATCACAGTTTGTTGAGTATGGGGCGGCATAGCTGCAGATCAGTCAGGGTGCCCATGCTGACCCCTGTACACCGCCGAAAGCGCCAACAGTGGCACGTGAGCATCAGAACTGGACCACGGAGCAATGGAAGAAGGGGGATCACATCTTCTTTTACATCACGTGGATGGCCTGGAGTGTGTGCGTCGCTTACCTGAGGAACACATGGCACTTGGATGCACTATGGGAGGAAGGCAAGCTGGCGGAGGACCAACTCAATATTAGGAAGGTGGTCATAATGTCATGCCTATTCCTTGTATATTTTAAAAAATATATAAATATATCTAATTATATTATAATATAAGAAATAGTCATATACAAACTTTATCTGATATTTAGAAGAATCCATGATTGGATCAAACAACATTCATCATAATCTGAAATAAAGTGTCAAAGATATCCAGACAGTTTGAGTCATAGTACAATGAAAATCAGCTCGGCTAAATACAGTGCGATACCTTGTTTTGGTTACCAAAGAGAATCAAAATGAGGGTAGCTGAGGTGAGGTGAAAAATGTAGTGGCCGCATGTGAAAGGCATTTTGATAGCTAATCTTTCCAGGTGGCATTATCTTTGATGAAGAAAAGATGAGAGAACAGAAAAGAAAGCAGAAGAGGTTATCTGCAAACACATGGGCAGGGTGGGGTTTTTTACGTAGGTGCTAATCTAAGTGTTTTTATCTGTGTCTGACATTGTGACTGTAATAGCAAATCACTGTCTGATGAAAGACATCTTCACAGAGCTCTCGATTCGCCGATAATTTGTTCTGACAATATCTACGGAAGAAAGGAGATTATATCTAAAGTAAAATACAGATGAAAATGGTTGCCTGAATTTTTCAACTTGGACGAAGCTAATGCGCAATCCTTAACACGCACTGCCTGTTTCTATAGCAACCGGAGCGGGAACTGCAGTGACGCGATGACTTTACTAATCAACGATTGGCTCTTTCATTTAGAAGGCGGGGCTTAGTCGCCATATTAGGTGTTGCACTTTCACCCATTCATAAGTAATCGGACTGTCTTCCTTCATATAAAGTCTTTGATATTAGTCATATATTCGTCATATTTTATGCATCTGTATCTGTTGTATATCTTGACAAAATTAATTGTCTGTATCGCAACATATTTTTTTCAAGAATTGTTTTGGTGCATTCCATTTTATATTCATTAATGCAACACATACACTCACCTAAAGGATTATTAGGAACACCATACTAATACTGTGTTTGACCCCCTTTCACCTTCAGAACTGCCTTAGTTCTTCGTGGCATTGATTCAACAAGGTGCTGAAAGCAATCTTTAGAAATGTTGGCCCATATTGATAGGATAGCATCTTGCAGTTGATGGAGATTTGTGGGATGCACATCCAGGGCACGGCTCCGTTCCACCACATCCCAAAGACGCTCTATTGGGTTGAGATCTGGTGACTGTGGGGGCCATTTTAGTACAGTGAACTCATTGTCATGTTCAAGAAACCAATTTGAAATGATTTGAGCTTTGTGACATGGTGCATTATCCTGCTGGAAGTAGCCATCAAAGGATGGGTACATGGTTGTCATAAAGGGATGGACATGGTCAGAAACAATGCTCAGGTAGGCCGTGGCATTTAAATGATGCCCAATTGGCACTAAGGGGCCTAAAGTGTGCCAAGAAAACATCCCCCACACCATTACACCACCACCACCAGCCTGCACAGTGGTAACAAGGCATGATGGATCCATGTTCTCATTCTGTTTACGCCAAATTCTGACTCTACCATCTGAATGTCTCAACAGAAATCGAGACTCATCAGACCAGGCAACATTTTTCCAGTCTTCAACTGTCCAATTTTGGTGAGCTTGTGCAAATTGTAGCCTCTTTTTCCTATTTGTAGTGGAGATGAGTGGTACCCGGTGGGGTCTTCTGCTGTTGTAGCCCATCCACCTCAAGGTTGTGCGTGTTGTGACTTCACAAATGCTTTGCTGCATACCTCGGTTGTAACGAGTGGTTATTTCAGTCAAAGTTGCTCTTCTATCAGCTTGAATCGGTCAGCCCATTCTCCTCTGACCTCTAGCATCAACAAGGCATTTTCGCCCACAGGACTGCCGCATACTGGATGTTTTTCCCTTTTCACACCATTCTTTGTAAACCCTAGAAATGTGTGTGTGTGTGTGAAAATACCAGTAACTGAGCAGATTGTGAAATACTCAGACCAGCCCGTCTGGCACTAACAACCATGCCACGCTCAAAATTGCTTAAATCACCTTTCTTTCCCATTCTGACATTCAGTTTGGAGTTCAGGAGATTGTCTTGACCAGGACCACACCCCTAAATGCATTGAAGCAACTGCCATGTGATTGGTTGATAAGATAATTGCACTAATGTGAAATTGAACAGGTGTTCCTAATAATCCTTTAGGTGAGTGTACATTATTAAATCACATTCATGAAATGAAGTTTTCATTCATGCCAGAAGTGAGGCTGTCTCTGACTTTGAAAACCCCTGGGCTACACAGACTCACCAATGCTATGTAATTTAAAAATGTTGATTAAAATATAATTTTAACTTTTTGTGTTTGTTTAATGCAGGGGTGGGGAACATTGATCCAGAAGGGCCACTCTATTGCAGAGTTTAGTTCCAACCCTGAAAAAAAACACTCACCTGCCTGTAAGTTTATTAATGCTGAAGACCTTCACTTTAACACTCAACTTATTATTCGGTAGAATTCATTACTCATTTTTAGGTCCTTATCCGTGCCTTTCTGAATAAGGTATTTGTTTTCAGGCACATCCCTAATCATTATTAGTATTACTACTTTTCCCTCACCATGACTGCATGCGTTCAGTTTCTGATCATCCAATAGGCATCACTGATGTGTAAATGTGGGATGGTCAAGTCATATTGGGCATCTGACATCATAGACATTTTGAGTATGTTTTCATAGTACAAGCACTTTTATCTCAAAAGATCAAGGAAAATGTGATTGCTCATGATACGACCCCTTTAAGGTTGATGGCGTGTTACTTCAGAGGCACGCGTTGCAAACAGTGCATGACTTAAAACTACCATTGACTTGCAGCTAGACCATGGAAATGAAAGTAAGATTTTTATCTCGCAACAAGCCAGATTTCCATACTCTTTCTTAGCGATCGCAAATTAAAGAATGACAAACTCAAGCATGTGCCCTTTTGATCTCCCTGCTCAACTAAAACCCTTTCAAATGTGTTTGCACATCCATATTTTTCAGATTGAGATGTAGGGCCAGATTTACTAACAGCTTGGGCCAGCACAAACCCTCTTTTGGCAGAGAAAAAAAAACTACTGTTGAGATTTACTAAAGACACACAGGGAAAAATCAGCACTGAAAATGCTTGGACAGGGTTATTTTTGCAGCTGACCTTATTGCATATTAATTTGTTGGAGTTTCCCTTTCAGGCGCAAATTTTTATGGGAGGAGAGTAACCTTCATCCTTCCCTCAGGTCATTTTGACCTGAAACTAATACAAAATACATAATACCTCAGGACTTTTGCCACGCTTGAATAACGAATACACAAAAATTGATTAGATTCGAGGAGTTCATGTGGTTGAAATTTAAAAAAGTAACAAATCCTTCCCTCCCAGGTGAATTTGGCCCCTTAGGATTGAATGGACTGCTTCAGCACACATAGAAAAAACACAAAAAAAAAGCTCAAAATGCTTAAAAACAAACAACTTTTTTTCGCAATGTCTACATGTGTCTCTGAATGCATTCTGGAGATAAACTTGAGAACTTACTTTAGGACCCAGCAGAACAGCTAATTTTTTCTACGAGAGGTTGCCAGAGACACCCAAATTGAGCTGGTTATGCATGTATTGGAGAGTTATTTTGAATTTAATTTAAAAGAATGTGAAGAATGTGCTTAAATTATATTATTTATTAAACAAAATAGTAATTTAACTGCATTTTGACCCGCAAGGGAAGGATTTATTACAGGACGGATTGACTAGCACATATCACGTGCTAGTCAATTTACTGGTGTTTGCGCCATTATTTACCGCCCATTAAAAGTGTGTCTTAAACCAGATGCAAATTTGCGCTGCTCTTGGTAGCTCGTGGTTGACACGCCACTATTTTTGCAAAATAGGCTCATTTTCCAATTCCCCTAGAGTTAAAAAGTTGAGTTTTGCCGCTTTCATTTCTATTCAGCCGATCTCCGGGTCTGGCGGTAGCACTTTTAGCATAGCTTAGCATAGATCATTGAATCTGATTAGACCGTTAGCAACTCGCAAAAAAATGTTTCCGATATTTTCAAGTATTCATATTCTTTTCAAGTATTCATATTCTTGTGTAATCGACGCGCCATCCTAAATGAACCCGTCTCGTGTGTGATACCCAAAATTTCGAATATTCCTATCTAATATGATTTATGACCTGCAAGGTTGCCAGAGTAATAATTATACACTGTTAATAATAGGCCAGAGGAGAACTGGCACCCCGACTGAGTCTGGTTTCTCCCAAGGTTTATTTTTCTCCATCATGCCCTGATGGAGTTTTGGTTCCTTGCCACTGTCGCCTTTGGCTTGGCTTGCTCAGTTGGGGACACTCAAATTATGATCCAAGTTACTCAACTAAATATACATATATAATTTATTAATTTGGTCATATTTAATTCTCTAAACTATCCAAATTAAACTAGCCAAATCAAATTTTGTGGCAATGTTGTCCTGTTTAACACTGTGAAGCTGCTTTGAAACAATCGTCATTGTAAAAGCGCTATATAAATAAAGTTGATTGATTGATTGATTGATTTTTCCTTTTTAAAACTTGACTCTTATGTAGTAACATCATGTACTAAGACATATGGAAATTGAAAAGTTGTGATTTTCTAGTCCAGGAACTATTCTCCTTCCTGCGTAATAATCAAGGAACTTTGCTGCCATACCATGGGTGCAACAGCGCAATGAGAAAATAGGCTAACTTCCGTCAACACAACCAACGTGAAATCCTGCTTGTAACCATGGAGACATTTCTGAGAGACGATTCAGAAGATATTTACTTTGGTGCAGATCCTGAACCATATCTATTTGACCCGGAATACACTGAAGACACCTATTTTCAGGCTCTGCGTAATATCATTGTGCCACTGCACCCATGGTACGGCAGCAAAGTTCCTTGATTATTACGCCGGAATGAGAGTATAGTTCCTAGCCATATCGGTCTAGAAAATCACAACTATTCCTTTTCCGTTGGTCTCAGTACACAATGTAACTACAGAAGAATCTTGTACAGAAGTTTTGAGCGAGAGCGAGATTCTAACGGTCTAATCAGATTCAATGATCTGCTATGCTAAAAGCTATGCTAAAAGTGCTACCGCCAGACCTGGAGAACTGCTGAATGGATTCGAAAACGGTAAAACTTTAACTCTAGGGGAGTTGGAAAATGAGCCTGTTTTCAAAAATTGTGGCATGTTCCTTTAATTAGCACTTCGTCAGTAGATCAAGTGCTGATCTTTCCACTCCCATCTGCGCTTTTTCTGTAATTGCGCTTTCACGTTAATTTGCCCTGTCTAGTAAATTTGGCCCTTAAAGTCATTGTAATATGTGCAATGAAAACGAGGTCACGTCATGGCAGTATTGTGGAAAGGCGCCAGATACAGTCTGAAATTAAGCTCAGTTATTAAAGCAGATGTGAAAGCTTTTGTTTTGATACAAGTTTCTCTGTCCTCCGGTCTGCACTCACTCCAATTATCCTTCATTAATTACAGGATATAAGACAAACCCAGAACTCTAAAGATGGTTTAATAATGCCTCACTCACAAGTGTTAAACGAATGCTTAATGACAGGGATTAAAGATCAATGAGAGATTGAAAAGTAGGGCATTAAAAGAGAGGAGAGGGGAGTGGTGCGCCCCAGGAGATGATCTGCAAAAGCAGGTGGATGGCAACCTCCAGTCTAGTTATTTATTTAGCTTGAACAGAACAGTGACCATAGAGATGCGTTTAAACACTCCTCAATAAGGTTAGTTTTATATCTTATTAAAGATAATGTGCCATTACTGCATCCGAGACATAACAGTGATAATAAAGGTGTTTCGAAATGTCTCATTCTGTATATTCCAGAATCACTGTCAAACTGTCTGCTCTATATCTGCTAACTCTTTATTGTGATGTTCCTGCAACAGATACTATAAGGAACTTTGCAGTTACATGTCAACTTATTCAACACTAACCCTACCAGGTTAATACTCTACTAACACTCTAATGAGAGTTAGTAGACAGCAACGTTACTTTTAGTCAACAGAATGTGTTAAAGGGACCAGCAAATTAAAGTTAAACCAAACTTTAAACTTTTTTCATGTATAAGCAATATGTACAACAGCTAACGCAATAAAACTAGTGCTGTCAAAAGCACGTTAACTTGTGCGATACATTTTTTCAGTTTAACTCTTTCCCCGCCAAACACGGAATTTCCGTTATTTGTGAAAAAACGCTTCCAGGCCAAACGGAATTTTCCAGGTTTCCGTGTTTTCACTGTTAGACGCTAGGGGGCGCTATTGCACATCTTCTGAATGAGTACTGAATCTCAGATCAAAACACACGTGAGGGAGAGTAAAACAAGCGATCGCATGTAAACAGATGCATATGCAAAATAATGGGATCGTCAACATTAAACATCATATAAATCAAAACTAATGTTACTGCATGAAATGTGGACCCAGGGCGAGCTGTAGGACTGTGCAAGCATTAGTGGTGTTGATGGACTCCATGTACTCCATCTGTGTTTGGATGTAGTCTTTCACAAAAACGTGATTTTCTCAGCTTTTTGTTCAAAATGTTGGCTGGCAACTTGTTTTTTTTTTAACGCTGGCGGGGTAAGAGTTAATGCGTTAAATATTTATTATTTACGCAATTAACGCAGCATCTCTTTTTTTCTGTCATCCTTGTGTTAGCATTACATTATGTAAGCACGCTCTTAAATGCTTTTAAACCATTCAAGCGTGAAAAGTCAAAAGAGAACGCGCTGTCTGTGAATGTCCAGACACACGGAGCACAGAAAGACCCGCACCATCATCGCGCGCACAGACAGCGCGCCGGAATCGAGTTGTCTTTCGTGCTTGAACGAACAATAATACGCGCACACTGTAAAAAATAAATCCATAAAATAACGGAAAAGGTACTGGCAGCTCATTACCTGGACATTGTCCAGTAACTTACATACAACCCTAACATAGAATGCAATGAAGTAAAAAATTATAAACACAGGAAAACACCTGTAAAAAAATAAATACGGAAAATTCCTTTAAATGAGTACAGTACATTGTTTCTTCATTAATTTGGAAAGAAACTGTCAAATTATTTTAACATAAAATATTAAAAACTCAGATAGGTATATTTCTAGTCATGATTAATTGTTTATTAATCGACTGACTGCACTAAATAACACATTAACAGTTTAAAGTACATCTACTGGGATACAACTGAACTTCACTATCATTTTACTTCGAAAGTGTCGCAAAATGAGCAAGAAGCAACATAACATTTTGCAGAAATGTCGCCACAGTCATGTTTTTCCATTTGAGCCTGAGCTGCAAAATATAGACAGGTGATACAGTGAATGCAATTCAAGTCACTTAGAATAAGTGACTTGCATTTTCCAAATGCGTAAAGGCAACAAGTTGGCTTCCTTGCACCTTTGGAGCCATTATATGAAATTTGAGGAAACGTGTACCACCTGCTCTAGTTAGGTGGCCATAAACATGATGAAATAGATTTAAAAAGAAGAAATCCTGGAAATCTTGGCAGTTAGATATCTAAATACAGTAGTGGCATTTCTGGCCCTGCGCCGAGCTCTGCCGCAACATGTTTCAATCTGTGTGTCTGCTAGGTGTGTTTTAAAGGACCTATTTAAATTCACAAGAAGTTTTCCTTTGATGTGTGTAAGGAGATCCGCCATTCACTTTAAAAGATTCCCGAAGTTATACTTTCTAGCTAATAGCGGGACTTTGATTTATATTGTGGCAGCTTGCTGTTTATCTTACGACTATGTAAAGCAGACACTGTGTCATGTTCATTTTTTGCGTTTTGCGCAAGGTGTTATTTTAAATGCGTGTCATCGGCCTTCATGCTAAATATATATGATCGAGCGTCTGTATTTGCTCATATGCTCGGCAGAAGCTTCCTCAGATGTGGAGACAGCAGCTCATTTCACTGTGTGTGGTTCTCTCTTCATAAGTGTGTGTGTCTGTGAGGAGTATACAGCTCATCTCTATGATCACTTCACATTGATCTGACGACCATCACATTGAACAAGACATGTTACAAATTACTACACTGAGTCCACCCATGTGTTCGTGTGTGTGTGTGTGTGTGTGTGTGTGTGTGTTGGGGGTTGTGTTTGATTGATATAGCAACACGGGCTGTGTAATTTGCTCCATATGAGTTGGGCTGCCGGTTGGGTCCTGGTTTATTATGGCAGGACAGAGTGGGAAAAGCATCCAGCACTCTGCGGTAGGTGACTCCAGCGCTGTCACCTGCACTGACAGGCGTCAATCAAAATGATTCACTACCACCTCCTTCAGGTCATGTGACTGCAAGAGACGGGAGTGATTTCATTCTCCCACAAAGCCAATTTGTAAAAATGTGTAATGTAAACAGCTTTTATGAAGATTACCATTTTGGTTTGTAGGTTTTGACAGTTTTATAGCTTTATGACTTTTCTAACAAAGTTGTATTTGGAATTATGGGTTTTACTTTAATTTGCTGGTCCCTTTAACACATTCTGTTGACTATAAGTAACGTTGCTCTTACATGTCTACTAACTCTCATTAGAGTGTTAGTAGAGTATTAGACTGGTAGGGTTAGGGTTAGAATAAGTGGACATGTAGCTGCAAAGTTACTTATAGTCAGTGAATAAAGAGTAACAATAAAGAGTAATAAGATATAGAGCAGACAGTCTTCAAATACTCTAATGAGAGTTTTACATAGTTGCAAAGTAACTTAAAGAAAATACTTTATATAAAGTCTGATTACTTATGAATGGGAGAAAGTGCATAAGCCCCGCCTTCTAAATGAAAGAGCCAATCGTTGATTAGTAAAGTCATCGCGTCACTGCAGCTGCCGTTAGAAGCTCTGCTATAGAAACAGGACGTTTTCAAAAAATTCCTTTTTTTGTCATTATTCAAGCATTTAGAAACAAAATTTATGAGACTGTTGTCAGATTTCATTGGTGATTTCGAATATGAAATTTAATCGTAAGTTTGGCGAACATTCTCCCATTCAAAGAGATGGGATCTGCACTTGCATGCCCGAGAGGCATTTCAAAGATGGCCGCCGGGTTAAATTACTTCTCTTAAAGGGACTTTGCATATAGTCACCAAAATGTTCAAAAAGGACCATCAAAATAAAATGCCTGCGAATTATTTTGCAAATGTAGATTAAAGCGTAGCTTGGAAATACACCATATTGCCATATTGTTTTGGGACACCCCTCTAAATCATTGAATTCAGGTATTCCGGTCACTTCCATGGCCACAGGTGTAAAGCACTTGGCATGCATACGCGTCTACAAACATTTGTGAAAGAATGGGTCGCTCTCAGGAGCTCAGTGAATTAAAGCGGGGTACCATGATAGATTGCCACCGGTGCAATAAGTCCATTCTTGAAATGTCCTCACTACT